>OZ010714.1:7161407-7217846 GCA_963932345.1 Ophion ventricosus | reverse complement strand
CTTCTCGCCGTGAGAATAACGTACCTCACGTGACCAAGTGCCATTATCCTGGCTCTTATAGGGCCGCATGCGCGGTACCCGCACAGCCGGGCTCCACGCGATCTCTGTCACCTAATAACGTTTCGCCTAATCGGAGAGAACGATAAGACCGAAATATTCGTCGGGACATGCGAGACTACGGCTACTGGCCTCTCTCTCTCTCTCTCTCTCTCTCTCTCTCTCTCTCTCTCTCTCTCTCTTCTCTCGTTTCCCAGCCGGGCGAAGGGCCAAGTACACTCGAGGGTTGTGTATGTACTCTTATGGCACTTTGCACGTAATACACGACATCGGCGCGACAAGTGTATACTCTCGACAGTCTTGAAAGTACCAGCGACAAAATTGGCCGATAATCATCCCTCCGCGGCCATTGCCCTCTCCAAAATCGATTGAACAATAAATCGTCCCGTTTTTTTTTTTTTTTTCAATTTTCTTCAACCGTTATTTCGCAATTACGAGAGTGGATGGGCTTGAAGTTTGGATCGTTGGAAAAGAAGGATTTTTTTTTTTCAATTCCTTATTTCTATTATTATCGAACATTATATTTTGTATTGTGTAATTCTATCAAAGGAGATTAGGGAATTTACGAAAAAAAATATTTCGTTGCATTTCAACGATGCGCACTTCAACATCATGAGATAGGATCATTTTACAATCTATTCCAACAATCACTTGTCAAACTTCAGCAGGCAGTGAATTTGAGAAATTTCGAGGTGTAACGCTCGGACGGCAGAGAGGCTAATTGATGTTTTTTAAATGAGGATGGGCGGATCCGGGCTGAATAATTAAATGCGGGGATCAATTACTCTCTCGCTACGGTAAATCTGCGCCATCCGGCAAAATATCCGAGAAACAATTAAACATATTCTCGCGCTCGGGGAAACAAACGGAGGCTCATTTCTTTTCGTGTCCGTATGAAGCTCTCTGCGAGTTTTGGCTTCACGGTGAACCGCAGGGGCGTTTCTTAAGCGCTCGAAAAATTCCCTCCGAGTGCGCGTCAAAGTGGGATGAAGAATAAGACACGTCGTGCTTTTAATATTCTCTATTATGACTGGCTCCGAAAGATATAGCGTTATTAGCTGAATTTTTATATATATATATATACTTTTGATTATTATTTGATTTCAAACGTTGATTTTGGGGACAGGAAGATCCTTCAAGTGACCTGTGCACAAAAATCTATACATTTATCCAAAGTTGATTTTGAAGACATTTGGTGTTATTAGCCGACAAATTAGCCTATATATAGGATATATATATATATATATGTGTATACTCCAAAATCTATCTCCAAAATTATAAATATATATTTTTGATTATTATTTTTTTTTAGTTGATTTCGATGACAGGAAGATCCTTGAAGTGACCTGTGCACAAAAATCTATACATTTATCCAAAGTTGATTTTGAAGACATTTGATGTTATTAGCTGAATTTATATATATATATATATATATATATATATATATATATATGGTAAATAGTCGGAAGTGTCACTCCTGTCAGAATCGAGCTGATTTTTTTTTTGTGTGGTTTCTTACAGTTAGAAAACATTATATTTAATATTATTATGGCAGCGCATCAACAAAAACAATTACCAAGAGGGTAATTCTATACTTTAGCATCGAGGCCACGAATCGTGGAATCGTGGGGTGCGTAGAACACAGGGGTGGGCGCAGGGCACCTCGGATGGGTATGTGTAATCGCAGGGTGTGTAGAACACTGGGGTGGGCGGAGGGCACCTCGGATGGGTGCGTAGAATCGTGGGGTGCGTAGAACGACATTGTTTTTGTTGATGCGCTGCCATAATAATATTAAATATGTTTTTTAATTGTAAGAAACCACACAAAAAAAAAATCAGCCCGATTCTGACAGGAGTGACACTTCCGAATATTTACCATATATATATACTTTTGATTATTATTTTTTTTAAATATATATATTATTATTTTTCATATATATATATATATGTATATATTCCAAAATCTATCTCCAAAACTATATATATATATATACTTTTGATTATAATTTTTTTCATCGTTGGTTTTGGTGACAGGAAGATCCTTGAAGTGACCTGTGCACAAAAAACCATACATTTATCCCAAGCTGATTTTGAAGAGATTTGGTATTATATGTAATCTTGAGATTTCGGAGTATCGGCTACCACGGGACTAGTCCTCAAAGCCCGATGTCTTCAAAATTACCTTTGCCCATAAATAGACGTGTGAAACGTGTTCCGGCATTTTCGTTGATGCATCGCGGGGCGTGACTCGTTCCAACCGACGCATTCGTGATCTTTTCTCCGTTCACATCCTCCATTCTTCGTCTTCTCATCGCTCCACGAGTTTCATATTATGTTTTGACGTGTTTTGACAAACGGGGCGCCATTATATATCGTTATGCGTTAAGGTTTCTCGGCCTCACGCGGAGGCTGCGCAACACGTTCTTTTCTTCTGACGCGCGAGAGCATGAGTCGCGTTTCTCGCCGACGGAACGAGCGACGACCTAGGTGGGCCCTCGGGCTTATATCTCTTCCGCGTGTCTTCTTGTATCATTTGAACCTAAAGTCTCGGGTGCATTTAAAATTGTGAGAAATGTAGAGGAAAAGAAAGAAATACAGAGAGAGAGAGAGAGAGAGAAGGAATTGTGGAGAACAAAGAGACTGATTGAAAGATTCAAGGACAAACAAAGAATGCGAGACAGTTTTTTGATTCCCTCGAATGATCCTTCACGCTGCGCGAGGATAATAAAATGTGGCGATATTGAACAGATCGTGGATGCCCGTGCAGGAGTTGTCATATGGATCCAATTCGATTTCAATATTTGTTACCATTTTCTCATAGGCATCCAATGGGCCATCGCATTGAATTCCTATACCCGTGCAGAAATTTCTTAGGCATAGCTAAGTTCTGATCGGATCCCGATCGAGATCTGATACGGGTTCCCTAAAAGGGGTATCCTTATCGGAATCCAGATGGCGCCCACTACGTATCACAAGGCGAAGACGTAGTGGCAATAATTTGAAATACGTATTTCAAATACGTATTAAATACATTTTTCTTAGCAAATTAAAATAACTATTTTTTTTAGTTCGAACGATCTCCATTTAATTTAAATATAATTATTTATAATAAATAACCTATATCACTTCTCTCCCGGAAATATAAGTCTTTCAAGGTCTATATATTGTTTTTTCAAATTTTTAAATTAAATGTAAAGAATTTTGTTCGAAATTCGGTTATTAAAATATATAAGTTTTGACACACAACCGGTGGAGCGCCAATGGATCTCCATCTGACTCATATTCTTATTTACTTTCTTAAATTTCTACTGTAAATCACCCAAAACTATTTATTGTTATTACCAATAACAGATTGTAGCTGTAATATAAAGAGAAAAAAAAAGTTTTGACATTTATACTGTAGCACCAATTTTTACCTAATCTTTTTCAGATCCTTGAATAAATGATTTCAGAAAAAGTCCAGCGTCTCCAGCTGATACGGATCGGTATCTCCTGGTGATTTTTACATTCATCCCTGGGATCCGATTCAATATCGAATTACATCTCTTGTTCTAGAAGTTCCGGATTCTAGCCTGGATCCTATGCAAAGTTTCTATTTGGATTCTGATTTGAGTCCTTAATAGTTCTGGATTAGGACCCTGGCTGGAATTCGATTTGCCAGGGTTACATTTCGCTTCCGGATCCGATCCGATACCCGACAAGATCCCGATTGAGAAATCAGGATCCTAGTCCGAATCGGACTGTGTCCATGAGAACATTTTTTGCACGGGTATCTTAAAAATCGATTTAAATCGCATCACTGAAAATCCACTGTAATTAGCGTATTTATATGTAAATAGTACATTGACTCAATATCATCACATACGAGGTGTGTAAATTGGTTGTCCGTAGCGATTTTTTTTGTGAAAAAGTTTTTTTTCGTGCGTTCTAAAAATAAGTGACATCAATTTCGAGCAACGGTGTGCTATCAGGTTTTGCTTCAGACTTGGGCACAGTGTAATGGAAACTTTTGCAAAACTTCGGCAGGCCTACGGAGATAGTGTTTTTTCAAGGGCCCAGGTTTTTCGGTGATTTAAGGCATTTTCAGAAGGAAGAGACTCGATTGAAGTTGAACCACGCAGCGGAAGGCCTTCATCTTTAAAAACCGATGAAAATGTCGAACGACGAAAATTCTTTTTCACATTGAAATGTACAGGTTACAATCGATTTCAAAGAGGTTTCATTATTTTTCTGCTAACACCTCAACTGCCTTAAGGAAAGGTTACCGCCGAAAGGCGTGAAAAATGCATGAACTTCGGGAATTTTTTTTCCATAAAATAAATATTTTTGGAAATGCGTTTCAACGCATTTTATTCTTCCATCTTGAGGATGCAAATTATGTTAAAAAATTCGAATTTTTCATCGTCATGTACGGTAACCTGCCTTTAAATTTTAAAAATCCAAACGATGTCAATCGGGCAATAGCGAGGAATCCACTTTGATTCCAATGTGGACTTTCTATGTGCAGCATTATTATTAAGGCCTAAGGCCTCAAATGCCTATAGGGATGTGGTAGAATTCTGGGCACTCCCCAACAAATTTCTGCACGTGTGGTAAATTGACGCGGAGGGCGTGCACAAAACTCTTGATTTTTCTGCGGCAATTTTCTCTCTCCCTGAGGACGATTATATTCCGTTCGTTAAAGCTCGTCTTGAACTCGCATGCCGTTAGTTTCCCCGCTGGAATGAGAGAGCATCATCCCTCTTGGACTCCAGTCTTTATCGCTCGTACCAAGCTCGGTAAAATTTCTGATCCGCGGGAACGTTGCGCAGCAATGTTGCATCGCTGCGTCTGCATCGCGTCGGTACGGGCAAGAAAGAGGTAAATACTTAGCTCGATTCTCGTTAACGCTCTCGTTAAACCTCGTTAAGTCGCCGTGTCAAAGAGAGATAAAATCCCCAGGAGTTGGCCAACACGTACGTAATGTTGGTATTGGCTTTTTTCTGCTTTTTTTTTTCTTCGTCCAAAATCGCCCTGGACTTCGTTTGCACCGGGTCCTGGCATTCTCTAAGAGATTGACTCAAGCGTCCTGTTGGTGCTGCCCTCTTCTCGTATCCGTGCCAAGCTTCCCCACTAGCTCGGCTCGATAGACGTATTGACGCGTGTACGATCGGAAGACTCCGACTAGGGAGACTGGAGCAAATGAAGGCCAGAGTCTTTGGTGAAGATGCTGGAAGAGGCGTCAGTGACATCGTGAGATTTCATAGCGTTTAATGTTACCACTGGCGTCACTGTGACCCGAGACATCCTATCGATGTAGTGATGAATCAGTCCACGCAGCCAAAGTGACCATTACCTTGTCCGACGAGTCACCATGATTTATCGTATTCGCTGTTTCCAACCACCTAGGTACGTGCCGGTCTCGTAAGCTGACTTGGCAAATTCTTTCATATCGCCATTTCTTGCAATATGAAAGAAATACAAAATAATAGAAAAAAGTTCGATTTTAGAAGAGAAAAAGAAAACAAACTTGATCATTGGTTATCGACAAATGGATAAATATATGAAAAAATTATTCCGGGGTACGAGAGAAAATGTTATAAACTATACTTGGTCTGTATTATAAGTGAATCGGACAAATGAGACTTACGCTGTCTCATAAAACATCTCATGTAGAAATTGTCGTAGAGATCCAATTTGATTTCTATGTTTGTCTTTACTTCCTGATAAGGATCCAATGGGTGATAGCGTTGGATCCTTATACTAAAACGTCATCGGGATTCTCCATTGGAATGTACGAATCCAATTTGAATCCTAAAGGACTCCCACATTATCGAATAGAATCCGATCCGATTCTTGATGGAACCTATCGCATTCTGTACGGTGAATTTTCTCCATAAAATATATACCCATAGATATACAAAATTAGTAGATCTTTAAAAAGTATAGATCTTATCTTAAAAAAGCATAAATTGCTTAAGGTATCACTGGATGGACCGTCGGGCAAAAAGTTAGTTCAAAATAGGCGAAACGTGATTTACAAGTCTATATCATGTTGTACATGTTTAGCCTTACAAAAAGCTAATTTAATAATCAACTACACTTAGAAATATTAATTTTCCACTTTTAATAATAATTGAAGTCAAATTCGATAATATTGGCGTGTGCTTGACGGAGGTTTTGTCAGTGGCTGTACATCTGTTTCGACTGTGCAACAAAGAAATTTCTCTATTTTTAAATTTAATTAATACGCTCAGATCATCTTATTAATATCAATATTTACCCAAAAACTCAATATATATTGAGTTTTCCAATGATTATTATTAATTCATGGTTAAAAAAGGCGATACTCCTCATTACTTTAATTTCTCGACAATTACTCAGTCGATTTATTTAAAACTTGGCATAATTAATCGCTTGATCCTAAATTTTGATAATCTAATATTTTCAGAATTTATGGCGATTTAGTTGCATTCGTTTTGCAACCATTAACATCTGCAGACGCTGTTTTCCCATAAGCGACCATGTTAAATTCACATGTTTATAACTACTAAATTATTTAGTGAAAAACTCTAAAATAATTAATCTATTATTATTCTATCAAGAATTATCATTCCTCAAATTTTCAAAAAATTTGGCGATTTTTTATTATTCATCCAGTAATACCTTAAAAAAGTATATCTTAAGAATCAATCGACACCACACACTTACGAAGCGTGCAGGTTATCTTTCACCACGCCGAGTTTTTCCCCGTGACTTTTCACGTATTTTCGATTCGAACGTGGTACTAATTTCCAAACAGCGTTCAGCGGGGACCCTGTGCAGAATCCTATTGGATCCCAATGAGAGCTCCGCATGTGCGGCGTTCCAAAAAAATCCCTATAGTAGTCCGAAAAATGTATTCTTTCGCGAGTCCAAAATATCCTTTTGGATTCTGATCACGAAAAGATTTTTTTTTGAGATCCAACAAATTTCGGTTGCCAATGTCAAATAAAAAGTTCTCCACCGCTGTTAATAAGGAAACAGCGTGGCGTCCACTTGGATTCCAATGCGGACTCCCTATGTGCGGCGTCCCAATTAAATCCCTACATTGATGTGGCAGGATCTGGGGAATCTCCAACAAATTTCTGCATGAGATAGTCTCGAGAAAATAGCACAAGAAAAAAGAATAAATCGCAGCTAGGCGCAATATGCGATCTGACCCTTCACAAAAATTGTCGCAATCCGCTGAATTTGCGAAATTTTTACAAAATCTTCGTTGCAAATTAGTATTAAGACCCTAATCTATAAAATTATGCAATGAGAAATCTCATTTTCAAAATTTCAAGTTCATTCGGACCCCTTGGCAAAATAAGGATCATTGGTTGTCAAATTTATTCCTGCTCATTGACCAACCGGTGCATGCATCTATATATAATAGTGTGCATCGGTTCACATGAACAACATCGCCTCGGAATTCGGAACTCCTGGCACATTGGTCTGAATGATGCAGGGCGTTTGGTCTATTTTCCATCAAATGGTGAATTAAGATCCGACCAGGCTTCACTCTACCCTGCATTAGCTGCGCACCGGCTACATAAAATCTGCCTGGAATCAATTTTTTTCCATTAAAAGAAAAAACAATGAAGCGTTGTGTTGAGCCACAACGTTTGATTAACCGATCATACGCTGGATTCCCATAAATTCAATCGTCCTGTCACATACACGCGCGTCTTAAGTCGTCGTTGTTGAATCAGAAGCCCAGAGGGATCGATACTCAAACCGTTCTATTAACGCACTGTCTCTATCACACGCGGATGATGACCGAGGAGCCTTGTGTACGGCAAGAAAGTACAAAGACCTTGCTTTATTCCCTCCATCTCTTCGCGTTGCCAGGGCGTAACCAAACAGCTAATCGTCGGGAGCACGCCCCCACACGCGATCCGCGTAATGAATACGTAGGTATATCCTGCACCTACCCTTTTTCTCTCTCCGCGATCATCTCTCACCCTCTCCTTCGAGATGATGTTGAGGCTCTCCAAGAGTATTGTACCTGGTGCCCACGTAGCTGTACGCGAAATCCCGGCGGGCAACTGTGGCAACGGGTTTAGTGATCGCACGTTTCGAGTTTGGTCCGTGTGCAAAGGTGAAGAAGCTTAAGTGAAGCGCAAAAGAGCCTCGAAGCGGTTAACAAAAAAAACTATTGTAAAAAAAACGTCGCGGAGGAGCGGTGTGCTTGATAAAAAAAACAAACAAGGCGAAAAAGTACCGCAAGAAAGAGGACGAAGAGGTAAGAACTGGGGGAGTTAATAAATATGAAAGGATTCACAGCGGTGAGGCATTTAATCCGTTCATTCTGCATCGCATGCACCCCGGGGCTCCGGACAAACTTTATCAAGCGACCAAGAAGAATAAGAAAAGTGTCTCCCTCCATCCTGGATGATCAAGAGGCAATCCAAAAGGCAGTCCTCCCGCTGCATGATGTATACCGAATGTCTTTTTTTTCTTCATCCTGCTTTTGCGCTGGCTGGAATCATCCAACAAAGCGGGAGCGCAACATCTTTTTGTCGCTCGCATTGACCATCGTCAAGGGAGAGCGAGAGAGAGAGAGAGAGAGCGAGAGAGAGAGAGAGAGAGAGAGAGAGAGAGAGAGAGAGAGAGAGAGAGAAAGCAGGATAGCTTACAAAGGGTTGACCAGGGAATCAGTAAGAAAACGTGCTCGTCCGTATCGTGAATTGGATACTCCGTTGGATGTCCTCCTGGGAGCTTATCTAAGTGAGAGAGAGAGAGAGAGAGAGAGAGAGAGAGAGGGAGAGGGCAACCTGGTCGGGAGGAGCGACAAAACAACGGAGTGGTTTCGCGTGCTGCTGCAGCGGCAAACTTCTTATTTCCTTCCTCGTACTTCTCCTAGCTCTTTCTCCGTTTCTCCTTTTCTCGGTGCTTTCAAGGCATCGGGAATGCCAATGAACAGAGAGCGTATTGGAGAAATGAGACGTCGCATCTCTGGACTCGCTGTGGCTAATGGAGTCCTGTGGTCGAAGTAGAGAGATAGAGCGAAGAGGAGACTGCCCTAAAGACAGAGAGAGAGAAAGAGAGAGGCAAGGCACAAAAGGTGTTTGGAATCGCGCGGGATCTCTTTCAGTTTTGATGCGACGGCGAAGTCTCTTGACCAGTAAGAGATAGTCACGCAAAAGAGGGCAAGGAGAAAACCGATTGAAAGAGAAAACAGCGAGAAGATGAGCATTGCGCGTTGCGTTAAGTTTTTTGCGCTGAGCGCGACCAACGCCTTTACACTACAAGCCGATTTCCACCCTCCTGTATACAAAGGTATTCACGAAGTATTGGTTGCGGTGTTGTGTTGAACCGTTCAAAGTCGGCGGATCAAGGAAAGGATGTCTCTCGCGATGTCGCGGGCGATAGGGATCACCCCCGCCGGGGGTCTATAGACCGCGATGGACTATCACTCCTGCTCCGTTGATCCTGGGACGACCTCGGAAGTCTCGCGCGTTGCTAGGCTGAGGAAAAAGCGGCACGCCCCGATTCATTCCGATAGCCAACGTTTGCTTACACAGCCCGTCCAAGAGTCAAAAGGGCCTATCGATGATGATGGACGATTGGGTCGGCTGTCCATATGACTTCAAGGCGCACCCATGTCGTGCTGGAGCTTCTATGGGGAGCGAGAAGAAGAGCGGTGACATCAATGGCTGATGCCAGAAGACGTTATAGGCTTGGAAGACACGTTGGTCCAACGGATATGGTCGGATTAGCTAAACGGAGAGAATAGAGGGGCCAGAAGCGAGAGAGGCTCTGCCAGGTCGGTTGAAGGCCTCTACCATAGGTCTCCCTCTTCTCTCATCCCAGGTACACGAGAGTACCTGGTAGACCTCGTGGCTTTGCTACTCCATCCATCGGGACCAAAGCCGTATCTTTGACTCCGCAACAACACCACGGGATACTCTTAATAGACCCCGAAGAGACGAGGCTTGTTTGGACGTTTGCGGTAAACAGAGCGACACCGGGTGATCTATGCCTGCTCCTGGCATCTATCCCCTGACTATATACATCCAACCACACACCTTCCTAAAGGGATCCCCTCGTTCTTCGAGTCATAAGGGATGAAACGAGCCGCACTTCGGCCTCCTTGCATTGCTACCCTCGGCCATGGCAGATTTTCGGCTTCGCTCTGCATCTTCGTGCACTGCTGGAGTATCTCCAAGACTCTTTCGACCTTTTGTTTTCCGATCTGCCGGGATAAATGATGCAGATAGTGGTGATCCTCCGGCTGGAGGAGGTTCGAAAGACACTTTTGGACGACAGGTCCCGGACTATCCTCTACTTAATGGCACCTGTTTGACTTTATATTGTTTTTCTCAAACTCGGAACGCTTGTTTTGGGTTGTGAGATTGTGGAGTGTGATAGAATACTATTTAAATCGGATTTGGAAAAGTTTTTCCAGCCAGCTGTTTTTTTTGCTGATTGCATGCTTCTCCGGAAGATATACGGGTTGCTTTGATGCACAAATTTCTCGTTTGTTTATTGTGCAACTTGGATCGTAAAATTCTGATACGGATAGTGGAGGAATGATTTAGTTTTAAGGATGGTTGGGTGTTGACGTAGTCTTGAGGAATGGATCAATAAGTTTAAGGGATCATAACAGTGCAAAATTTTCAAATTTTTTTTTTTTCGCATTATCCGATAGTATAGACGGTTATAGCTATGGACCTGGCATCGCTGATTGATCGTAAGTAGATAATTTATATGAAAATTCTGCACTCGAAACTTTAAACGGGTTTTTCTCGAAATGTCGTTTTTCAAAACCGTTTACACTCTCAAAGGAAGAGTTTTCAAGCTATCCGTCTCAAATTTTGACCCAACATTCTTAACGCCATTCTTCATCTTGTTATGGGAGCTTTTTTTTTAAATATTCATATTTTTTTAACGAAAAACTGTCGAAAAAATAGGCTAAATTCGATAATTTTTTTTTCAAACCGCCGTCATTTTGTCAGTTTTTATTTTAAAGAACCTCCATAGCAAGATAGCGGCCTTCATACCGATTAACAATCTTTTTATAAATTTTGTCTCAGATATAATATTTACGGCCACAACCGTGTACACCGTGAGGACTCCTTTTATTCGAAGACATTTTCAAGCGTTAAAAAAAATGTAAAAAAAATAAAAATAAACGTTTAAAAATTTATTTTCTGTTCTTCACGAGTGCTTTGATTTGACATAAAAAAATCAAACTTATTAGCGTATTTTAACCATCGCAAAAAAAATCGCGAAAATCAGCTATTTTTCGACCCGTTACACTGTGATGGCCCCTTAAGGTTCACTGAAGGAAATACGACGCAAAAGTAGTCGAAATTTGCAATTGTCGAGTATATGTCGCAGATGCAAAGTTCAATTGGTCCCAATTTGCATGGAGTCGAAAATATCTAGGTAAAAGGACACTTTAACAAACCATTGAATTTTTATATCCATGATGACATTTGTGTAGGACTTCCATGCACAAATTTCCACCGATATTCTAAAAAAATCATAGCCCAGAAGTGCCATTTTCCCAAAGAAGCACTCTAGCAAAGTAATTCTAGAAAAATGACTACGAAGTTGGCAGTCTTCCATGACACTACACGAAAGTACTAGTATTCCATGAAAAGACACGTACAACGCTAGATGGGGTGGTACGTGTCTTTTCATTCGATTATACTTTTTCGTTAACATTTAAATTGTTCGATATTGCATGCAGTGCTAATATTATTTTGCGCTACATGCAATATATTAGTGCAGTATAATAATTGATAATTAATTGCAATTAATGCGATACAATAATTATAATCGGAATGAAAAAAAAAACGAATCTCGTGCAGTTGGGGGCTGTGGACGCAACGGAAGTTACGTTAGTTATCGAAAGTGCGGGTAGGGAGTTATAGGAAAGGGTTCAATTGGGAAGGGTAATACGTAAAAAAGACCCGCAAGGGTTGAAACGTAGGAAATAAATTGAAAAAAAATCTACAGATATTACACAAAGTGCAACTATTTCATAGCATTGAAAATGTAATGTCATCAGACTACATGCAAATAATGAGTTGCTCTCTCTCTCACTCTCTTTTCACATTCTTACATTCACACTCTCTCACTATCCATCCATCCATCAAACCCAAACCAACCCAAACAAACTTAAACCCAAACAACCCCAAACAACCCCAAAGTTAAACCCAAACATAGCGAACCTTAAACCCAGACAAACCCTACCAAACGACAACAAACCGAAACAAACCCAAACAATCCCAAACGAACCCAAACAAACCCTAACGAACCCAAACGAACCGAAACAAACTCAAACAAATTAAACCAAACAAACAAACCCAAACTTAAGCCCGAAAAACTCAAACCAAACCCACCAACATTGTTATGTACACACCAAAATTGAAACTTACAACTTGTAACCACAAATCACTCTACATGTAATGCAGCATTTTTCAACAAATCGCAGGCATTTAGCGTTAGTGGAGTGGGGGGTAGCGTTAGTTTCATGTGACATCTCGCTAAAGCAGACCCCCTATATAGAATTTTTAAAAGCATTTTCAATGCTAAAATGGTCGAACAATCTCGAAGGTTCCCATTGGGAAAAAATGTCACATTCGTCAGGCATAGCCAGTGTCTCTCGAAGCCGGCAGGTCTTTCCTCTCTCGTCATTCTCCCTCTTTCCCCGTCTAATAAGCATACTTACAATATGTGACCCTTTAAATCTGTATTTCGTGCGTGGAAATACCGATTCGGACGGTAAAAAGAGTACTAAAAAAGGAACGAGATAATAAAGGGCGAACGGTGGAACAAGGAGGAGAGAGAGAGAGAGGTGTGTGCTGCGTTGCTCTCGATTTCTTTCCTCATCCCTTTCCGGCTTTTTGTGTGACGCTCGCACACGCTCTCTCTCTCTCTCTCTCTCTCTCTCTCTCTCTCTCTTTCTCTCTCGGCTGCTAGTCGAGGAAGGTGCAACCCGCATAATATTAGGAGAGCGCGCAAAGCGTTTTATGGTTAGCCCACCCAAGTAGCCGAAAGCGCGCGAGGAGCACAGATCTCTCCCGAGTTCTCGTTTCTCTAACAGGCGCGCGAGCGGTACTCTTTTTCCCTTCTTGTTTCTTTGCTTTTTTCCCTCCGTCTCCTCCTTTTCTCGTCAAGCGCTTGCTCCCTTTCGCTCGCGCGGATAGCCACCGCGAGACAGTATTACGATCGGCAGGTCTCCCTGCATAACACGTGCTATATAAATAGCACGCGATCCTGCCGCGCTATGCGCGCCCTTGTGCTTAAGAGAGAGAGGGAGAGAGAGAGAAAGAGAGAGAGAGAGAGAGAGAGAACTTTGTGCTGGCTAGAGAGCTAGAGTCGACGAGCGATTAGCAAAGCCCGCCAGATTCGTGTGTCGTCCCTCGTTGTCGATCTCTCACGGTGATCGATCCTCCGCGCGGTTTCCACCTGTGATCACTCTCTCTCTCTCTCTCTCTCTCTCTCTCTCTCTCTGCCTCCCTCTCTCTCTCTCTCGCACTCACACACACACACACACACACACACTCATTCCCTCTTATGGATTCAAAAGAAAGATCGCAGCATTCGTACAAACCGAAAAAGATTTTTCGGTATCCGTCTTTGTTCTCATGCCCTTAACGCTGCAACGTTGCCCGAGGCACGTTCACAAAGTATAATTTGAAGATAAACCGACTCGGTAGTTTTACCGAGTTTCCGACGATGAACGTGACTGAAACTCAGTGAAAATATAGCAGAGGTTTTGCACAGTTTTCTCGTTCCCTCGTGCGACATTAGTGCATTAGAACCATTGGTTTTGTTAACAATCATCTTTTTTCTAAATAAAATTTACACAATAGCCGATAATCAGGTAACACACATGAAATATGAAACTTGCCTTGATCATACGATCATGTTAACATTAATATCAAATTCTTGCAATACCTCAAAAAATGATCAACCAATTTTTCATAATGCTTCAATCCAGTTACCAGTCTTTAAACTTTACTTTCAGTAGGTACTCAATTAAATAAGTCTTAGTTTTATTTTTTTTCCTGCAAATCGGCCCAACACTTTTTCAGCTGGAATTTTTTTTTAGTAATGTCATTCTCCATTTTAACCAGTGACATATGAGAAAATCGTTCCTTGAGCATTGTGCTTTTTAAGCCATATTTTATAAATTGGGGTATATACATTAGGGTCGTTTCCTTTTGTTGTTTTCTTAAATTTTCAGTATTAATTTAATCATTTTCAAATTGAAGTAGGTTTATCATGACCATGGCTTCAGCTTCTAAGGCAGACGTATCAATTATTAACATTTTTCTATAATTATTGATGAAATCTTCTCCGTTCTTCGTATCCAATTTAAAAAATGCATCAACCGCATGAGCTGACGGTAGGTTCTCAAATCAGCGTTTTAGATTGATAATAATATTATCTACTACTTAGTAGTCAATGTTGATCGTCCAGTATTCTTCCGGTTGCGTATCGGCCGGTAAGTCCAATGTATTGCTTGTACCCACAATTAACTTAAGGTATTATTGGATGGATATTAAAAAATGGCCAAAATTCTTAACAATTTGAGGAATTATATTTCTTGATAGAATAATAATAAAGGAATTATTTTAGAATTTTTCACTAAATAATTTAGTAGTTATAAACATATGAATTTAACACGGTCGCTTATGGGAAAACAGCTTCTGCAGACGTTAATGGTTGCAAAACGAATGGAACTGAATCGCCGTAAATTCTGATAATATTATATCATCAAGATTTAGAATCAAGCGATTGATTATGATAAGTTTCAAATAAATCGACTGAGTAATTGTCGAGAAATTAATTAAAGTAATGAGGAGTATCGCCTTTTTTAAAGATGAATTAATCAGCAATGATCAAAAACTCAATATATATTGAGTTTTTGGGTGATTAGTGATAATAATAAGATGATCTGAACGTATTAATTCAATTTAAAAATGGAGATCTTTTTTCGTTAGACGGTTGAAACAGATGCACAGTCACTGACAAAACCTCAGTCAAACACACGCCAATATCCTCGAATTTCACTTCAATTATTATTAAAAGTGGAAAATTAACATTTCTAAGTATTAATTTATTAATAAATTAGCTATTTGTAAGGCGAAACATGTACGACATAATCTAGACTTGTAAATCTACGATTAGCTCATTTTGGACTAACTTTTTACCCGACGATCCATCGAGTAATACCTTAAGGCCTTAGGCCACTCTAGGATTTTCCAAAAATCGTTTTTTTTTTGTTACAAATGTACCTTAATACTTATAAAATTATATTCCAAAAGATTATGGGTGTGAAAAATCTCTAAGTACTCGATTTTCGAATTCTAGCGCAACCCCTTTTGATTCATGTCGTGACTTTCTACTAACTTTAAACGCGTTCATCTTAAAACTACATTTTTCAAGTCAGCCGGACTCATAACTCAAACAAATTGCAACTGATTCACTTGAAATTTTAACTGTATATTTAGAATTATATTTTCTGAGGCACTACAGAGGATTTTTAAATTATATTGCATAGTTCCTTTTTTATAAACAATTTTCGGATGATTTTCTCATGGCATTTTATACTTTTCGTTTTAGAAATGCGGCATTTTGACAAAAAATAATATATAAAAAAAATCCTACGTACTTCTATAGCTATTCTTATATATAATCGAAAAAACTTTAGTGTCTCATCATAACTCAAGAATTATAGGAGCTGTTGGTCCGGCCGTTGACCTTCCAGAAGTAAAGGCGTCATCGGAAAAATGCTGCACAGTCGTCATTTTGACATGTATCGCTGTGAAAAAATAATTTTGTATAGTCAATTACGTGTATAATAAAACTCCTATTTTGCAATTCCGATTTATTTTATGGTTTCGCTGAAAAAAAATCACAAAATATGCCCTTTTTTTGGCCTCTAGAGTGGCCTAAGGCCTTAAGTGCGAAGTTTCAATATCTATTTCGTTTATGTAATGAAATAGCTACTCCTTATGAAAATTACGAAATTTCGACGAAGGAAATAGTTCAATCTTTATAAAATTATTTCTTTACGCTTGGGTGAAACTTGAATAAAATTAATCGAATGATCAATCAAGCTGACTTCAATTATTTTGGATCGGTTTTTTTCTGAGAGGTTTACCAGGCTTTCTGGGGGGGGGGGGGTTCACCTCAGCCCCCTCCTGGCTACGCCAAAGATTAGAAAATGATATAAGCACTGATGGAGCTCACTGAGCAACTGGAAATAGTCAAATGACGCGCGTGCGGTCAAAAAGAAAGGGATCGATAAAGGAACATACGCACCAACATTGAAAATATTTATATATATTTTTTATTTATAATTCATGAATAATCCGTCTCCAATGTTCGCTGGGAAGTGGTTTCGGAAATACACAATTTCTTTTGAGATTTGCTTAACTCGGTGCCGATTATTCGACCAAGGAGAGTTAAAAAATTCTCGACGCGAGATTTTTCCCGATCGGCGGATCGACCGAAAGATTTCAAACCCTCCGGATCAAAGTCACCCTCGAATCTCGATGATCCAAAAACCCACTTGGGGAGAGATCAACACAAGCAAATAACCGCGTCAGTTAGCCCAGATAAAATCCTCAGAGTCACCCCATAAAAAATAGGAGAATAACGTTCGCAAATAAATCCCCGTTCGAATACAAAGATGAACAAATTTTCCGCGGTGCGAGTCTCTTTGATCCTGGAATTCCCATCTCTTCTTACGACATGGGGGGGGGGGGGGGGGGGGGGGGGTATAAAGATTCGAAGGTGCTGGAATTGGTGTCAGGGCTCTCTCGCCCGAAAGATCGAGAATTCGTTTGCGCGGATCCACGACAAAGGTGAACAATTACTTTATTTTGACTCTGCGGCGTTGGGCCCCACAATAAAGCTTAAGAAAAAAATCCACCTTCTTGACGACGGGGAGCAGCCCCGTACAGTAGAGCTCTTCTTCTTCTCACTTTTTTTTTTTTTATTCCTTGTGTCCTTCGCCGACAAGAGGCTTTGTTGAGTCAACGCCATTTGATCTCGCCTCGGTGTAAAGCACGCGCTTTTATTCTCACACCGACTTGTTTTCCTCGGCTTCCATTGTCCGTGTTTGGGTGAAAAAGTCTTTTGGAAATGTGAGGTTTGACTCGCGTCGTTCCATCGTACATCGAGTACAATCAAAAGGGCGCAAGTGTTGAGGATCCGAGGCTCGAAGATGCCCGAGCAAAGTCTTTTCGCTTCTCGCTCGTCGATGTATCAAACTTCAGGTTCTTTCTCGCGTCTTCTCGTGCCTGTCATCCAGCGCAGCCAGATCCGAGGCCCAAAAGAACTCTCTCGGGCGACAAATGGTCCCCCGGGTAGTTCTTTTGCCAGCACCGAATTCTATGAGGCGAGGTTGTTTTCAACCCCTCGAGCTTTCCTCGTTTGTCCCCTCGTCTCTTGCCCTTTCGGGCTGCGTAAATTTGGCCACGTTGCGCCCTTTTGCTCGGTAAAAATCGTTCACATACAGCAGACAGTGTTGCGAAGAGCCAAGTTATAGTTGCGAACACGTAACACGCTGCAACGCCCACGCAATGGAGCATCAAAACCACCATCGACCCCTCAAAATGCCACCGACTTACCGAACAATCCATTCGATGAAGATTTACGAGGATTTTTCCCTTTCCCCCTCTTCTCATCTCTTGCGATCTTTCGTGTCGATCTTCATTGGGATGCTGCAGGTTGTCGTTTGATCTCATTCTCTCGCTCTCTCTGTCTCTCTCATTCTCTTGATCTCTTTCGTTCTCTTTATCTTCTTGAGTCCGTCCATCCAGACTTTCTCACCGTGTGCGGTCGCCGCAGTCTATTTTTGAGTATAAAAATGACGCGTGGTAAATAACGGAGGGGAAAAAAGAAAGGGACATCGCTCCTACTTTGCACCTGAATGATCCAATTTCTCGAGGTTCACGAACTCAGAAAGAAAATAAATGAGAAAATAGAGAAAACGAATGAAATTTGCATTTTTTTTTCCCTTCGACCCGTGTTAATTTTCCCAAAAGCTCCTAAGTATCGTGATGCACACGTATACTCTCGGATATTCTAAACGAAACATTCTTGTTACTCAACTGATGTGTATTTATATAACAAGTGAGAATCTTCTCGAACGTGAGAAGAAATTTTCAAGCTTGTAAAAAGGCCAAGAGCAAGGGGGGTGGGAGTTGGATGACGAGCAACGAATTTTCCGGAGCCAATCTAGTTGACTTTTTACGATTTTTACGTGGCATTGTGTCAGTTTGGTTTCGAGAGCGCGCGACGAACCGAAAGAATTTACCGGTGTGTTATTTGACCACGTATATATATATATATATATATATATATATATATATATATATATACTTCCACCCACATAAAAAATGCGAGATCCTTCGTGTCCTTTCTGTACGCCTTGAGAAGAAAATTTCTAGAGTGGTATACGAATGCGCGAGAGGGCAGCAAATCGGCCGTGGCGAGAATGAGAAAACAGTACCAGCGGTTTGCGATTATGAGAGGGTGCGAGGAGATGTATGGAGAACGTGCATCGGACCGAATGTACGCTGGGGCAAAGAGAAGTGAAAATTCAAAAATGCTGGTTTGTGATAATTTTTGTTGTCTTTTTTTATGAATTCATTATTTTCATAATGTTAATTTGTGATTTTATTTTTACTAATGTAATTTTGTAATTTAATTTAAATGTAAATGTAATTTTAATGTAATTTTCATAATGTTAATTGGCGATTTTATTTTTACTTATGTAATTTTGTAATTTAATTTAAATGTAAATGTAATTTTTATGTAATTTTCATAATGTTAATTGGTGATTTTATTTTTACTAATGTAATTGTGTAATTTATTTTTAAATGTAATTTTTTTGGTAAATGTTACTTTACGACTTATTTCATAATGTTATTGTATTTTTATCAATGTTATTTTGTGATTTTATTTCATAATGTTATTGTATTTTTATCAATGTTATTTTGTGATTTTATTTTATAATGTTATTCTATTTTTATCAATGTTATTTTGTGATTTTATTTCAACGTGCGTCGTGCCAAATGTGCGCTGGAGAAAAAAGAGGTGAAAATTTAGAAATACAGGATTGCGGTAACTTTTACTCTCCTTTTTATTATGAATTTATTATTTTTTAAAATGTTATATTGTGCTTTTATTTCATAATGATCTTTTATATTTGTTCATGTTATTTTGTGATTTTTTTATTTCATAATGGTCTATTATATCCGATGCTTTTTTGTGATTTCATTTTATAATGTTATTTTATTTTTATCAATGTTATTTTGTCATTTTATTTTATAATATTCATTCGCATGTCTTTGCAGACTTTTGCGATCTTATCCCTTGCGCTCTTGCCCCACACACACCCAGCAGTAACTCGTTTCCCGTTGCCTTACGGTATGGTATTTGCACAAGGGCACAGGGAAAATGTGGAAAACTGGTGCCGATACAGGTGGCTGTATTTTCACCGAGTTTCAGGTACGTTCGCCACCAGAAAGACGATTGAAAATGCCGTCTTGCTCGGTAGTCGGCGCGCGACTGAGCTGTCACCCATCCGAGTATTGGTCCACCACACTTCCATCGTCCACTACTGTCAGTTGTATTTTTTGGTAGGAATTTTTTTTTGGTTGAAATACTCCAGTTATTCATCTCGTATTCTCGATGTTCTCCGTGTGTATAAACGTACGTATTACGAATAATAACCCCCTGTTTTACACATGAATGCGACAAGTCGAACGATTTTCGAGTGCGCTCGTTCTTTTTCCCGGACGAGGCTGTCTTGAAAGAAAAATCCACTCGAGCGACCATGAAGTCCTCCAGTTAGTACATTCAACAAAAAAAAATGTCGGACTCTTCTCACGTGTGTGTTGGGCGAGAAGAAAAAAAAAACATTTTACAACTTAGCTACGGAGTGTCAAACGAATTCAATTGACTGTCGACGATTGGCTCGGGCGTATGAATTATTCAGATATTCTTTTTGGTTGCCCGTATCGACACCGGTATAACCAACAAAATCAAATTATCAGTGACAACTCGTGAGCATATCGTGAGAAAATAGACAATTCAATTTGCCTCGACTGAAATAATGCTTGTGTGCGGATAATGAAGAAATTAACGAAACTCACTTCGTGGCTCGAGATTACTCGTGGCTTGCGCGGAGAGTACGGTAGGCGTCGTTTAATCGCGATACGAGATTCATTCACCTCTACCGATCTCGTTGAATGAGGCGAGATGTACGACTTTTCGTGTAGGAAATGAGACGAACGTTAACCAGACTTTCTGGAGTGATTCGGGATGGCGGATATCCGGGCAAGTGGGCGAAAAATCATAATTACGATTTGAACAATATTTAAATAATATTGAATTTGTTTTTCATTAATATTATTATTATTATTATTATTATTTTTAATTCAGTGATATTTATTGTTATTATGTAACATTGTACTGCAACATTCGCATTGTTTTTTAATTGAGTATTTGTTGACACATAACGTATGACAAGCATATAAATATGATTTATGTTTTTGTCAATAACATTTTTTTCTCATTAATTTTCAGTAATTTATCTATAACATTATTATTATACTATTATTAGTATTTTCTTTCTTAATTTTGTTATTATTATTACGTAATAATGGTATATGGAAATAAATCAATGAGATCAACCTCTACAAGTCTATCTTATCTACTTATCAATTTCTAAAACTTGTTTATGTATTTTTTTGTACATCTCAATGTGCCTCAGCAATATTATTATTTATTGTACAAGTCGATTAATTAAGGTATTACTGGATGAATATTTAAAAAATGCAAAAATTGTTGAAAATTTTAGAAATTATAGTTCTTGATAGAATATCAAAATAGAATAATACATGAATTATTTTAGAATTTTTCACTAAATAATTTAGTACTTATAAACATATGAATTTAACATGGTCGCTTATGGGAAAACAGATTCTGCAGACGTTAATGGTTGCAAAACGAATGGAACTAAATCGCCGTAAATTCGGAAAATATTATATCATCAAGATTTAGGATCAAGCGATTGATTGTGCTAAGTTTGAAATAAATCGACTGAGTAATTGTCGAGAAATTAATTAAAGTAATGAGGAGTATCGTCTTTTTTAACGACGAATTGATAGCAATCATTGGGAAACTCAATATATATTGAGTTTGTGGGTAATTATTGATAATAATGAGATGATCCGAACGTATCACTTAAATGTAAAAAATTTCGAATTATTTATGTTGGACAGTTGTAACAGATGTACAGTCACTGACAAAACGTCAGTCAAGCATACGCCAATATCGTCGAATTCGACTTCAATTATTATTGACGGTGGGAAATTGACATTTCTAAGTGTTAATTTATTATTAAATTAGCTATTTGTGAGGTTAAACATGTACGACATGATCTCGACTTGCGAATCCACGTTTCGCCCATTTAGCACTAACTCTTTGGTTGACGGTCTATCCAGTAATATCTTAAAATCGTTTTGACGTGTTTGTCATGTCCTTGACACATGAAATTTTTTTTATAGACAAGCGCATAAATAATATTTTTTTGTTTGTCGATATCATTTTTTTAATAATTGTTTTTAGTAATTCAATTATAACTATATTTATTTATAACGATACAATTACTAATTGCTTTTGAAATTTTAATATTATTATTTACCTATTTCATTATGAAATAATAATGGTGGGTATGTGTAAGTAAATAAATAATTAAACCGTATATCTCATCTACTTATCAATTTATAAAAAATATTTATATACTTGATATGCAGATTCAGGCAATATTATTATATATCGTGAAAGTCGATTGCTCAAAATCGTTTTTAATAATGCTACAAGAGAAAACATTCGCTCCACTTGTGCGCCAAATTTGAATCGAACAGCTAAAGCCATTTTCGAAAGATAAAAAAAAAATTCCTGTAGTACGTATCTCCAACTATACGCATTCGCAACATTTTTTTTCTTCAATCTTATTTTATTTTATTTTAAAACGTTTTTCGTGTTTTCAAGTTGATTAATACAGAAACATCGTAAAAGTATTTATTGTTTATCGCAAAAGTTCTTCAGGTGAGAGAGCAAAGTGTGATGATTCTGCCTTTTTTTTTAATGCGCGTTTGAGTTACACGAGAATAAAGTCATTTTTATAATTCTTCATTCGAGTCGTAAACAGTTTTTTTTTACGATCGAAGAGATCCTCGATTATAATATCGATGATTTATCCCAGCGAAGTATACGAGAGCGGAGGAAAGGACGTACGACGTTTCGAGATTGGAATCGCGATGTGATCCGAACGATCGTCGCGAAAAACTGCCCGGCTTGATCGGCAAAATCTACGCGACCTTGCATCGAAGTCGTCATCATAAAAAGTGCCGCGCGGAGAATGAAAATTGCGCGGAAAGTCGTAAAAAATCGGTAGATTCGGATTCTTGTCGAAGAACGTTGAAGCATTCGACGAGAGACGAAAGAGTCGAGACAACGAAGAGAGAAAAAGCGAAAGTCACCGCAGATACGATTGACGGAATTTTCGGCAACGACTGCGAACAAGTTTTACGTTATGCGGACGTGAATAACCGATCGTTGCAAGCTGCTAGACATTCTCTTGCATCGTCGTCACGTCGTGCTAATAACGCGCCGATCAAAAATACTGGAGAACTTCGAAATTCTCGAGGTACCAAGAAAAAAAAAACGCTTTGCGATAGCACAGGATGTAAAAGTGTCAAGAGCAAAGTCGAGGCTAAAGAGGCTGCGACCGACGTGAGCGTCGATCTCGAGGAGTTGATAGCAAAAATTCAGGATCTCAAGAAGAGTATCGAAAACGTCGAAACACGCGGCAAAAATGCTCCTCCGGTAAATCGGCAAACATTTATTTTTCAAAAATTTTCGGAAAAGTTATTGGTGATAGGTTTGTCTTAAATTTACAATAATATAAATCCTGAATACATTTTTCGGTAATTTATAATGATAAATTGCAAATAAATAATACATTTTTAAATAAGTTTTGTGACCATTTATAAAATTATTCGTTTTTTATAGTTTGGAATGATAAATTTCCGCTAACTTTTTTCGATAATTTATAATCATTTATTTCGATAATTTATTATGATAAATGGTGTATAATTTTTCAGGATTTATAACGTGCAAAAAATTGAAGGAAAGTATTGATGCGAAGAAGATGTATTTTCATATAAATTATAACAATTTAATTACAGTAAATGACAACTATATATAATCTTATCAATTATTATAATAATTATGTATCGTTTGATTATTTGTATAATTATGTATTGTGATGAATTAAGGCGGTATTGTTGTTTGAAGCACTGTTTTGGAGGTGATTTTTAAGATGCAATAACTGTTAAGCTGTTCCAGTTTTCGTTCTGAATTTTTTTACAAATGTTTATTGATCCTTCAAGAATACGAGGTATGCACATTAAGCAAGGAGACTGGTAATGTAGCGATTGGCAACACTTGGGACGCGGCATGCTAAACTTTGATTATCATTTTTTCCCATTTCTTCTGATCACTCTACGAGGTATACAGGGTGAGGCACATAAAGTGTTACAGAACAATAGCACTCAAACGATTGATCATATCCAAAAATGTTTCAGACAAAAGTTTCAGTGTTCGAGAAGGCCGTCATACTGGACCACCCTATTTTTTTATCGGCGGAGGCGCTGAAGCTACGTCAAGGTCAAC
Source organism: Ophion ventricosus (assembly GCA_963932345.1). Classification (NCBI taxonomy): domain Eukaryota; kingdom Metazoa; phylum Arthropoda; class Insecta; order Hymenoptera; family Ichneumonidae; genus Ophion; species Ophion ventricosus. The sequence goes on along the minus strand of OZ010714.1, from coordinate 7,194,062 downwards.
TCCACTTTTTTAAATCAAACCATGTATTTTTTTTTCGATGACATTATTACCGATTTTAAGACGAATTCAGCGACCTACAACACAAGGTCATTCTAGTCACGCAAAGTATGAAAATAGTCGAAAAATCGAAAAATATCGGAATAATCACTTTCAAAGGATCCACTAACCTTGGTTTGGGTCTACCTACAGAAGATGCTCGAAGTGATGACCCTCGACTTGTAAACACAAAGGCGATAATACTTACAGTTTCGGTAGTAAATAAAATTACTACGTTTATAGTAAGATAAACGCCTTTCTGTACTTTCTATGACCTTCAATGACCTTATGTTATAGGTCGTTGAACTCGTTTTAAGCTCCTCTTTCATGATACAGAAAAAAAAACATACCGATCCATTTAAAAAAATGGAGTTGACCCTCAAATGTCCGAAGTACCTCCACCTGCAAAAAAACTATTATCGCCATCGGATGGCCCCTTTCGTACTGTGTAATTTCATTTCAGCAAATATTTCTGTGAACCTTATAGTTTCGAAGATATCCAAGGTGCTAATAGTTATTGGACACCCTGTATATAAATATATATATTTATATTTATTTTGCTCTACTAAGTTTCATCCGTGTCTAGACTTCACGTGACCACATGAATTTTCGCAAGCGAAAAGAGTGTCCCCAATTCCGTCTGTCTTTCGAATATCGACCGATCGTGTTCAATAAAATTTGTCCCGATTCGCAGCCTAAGGAAAAAGTAGCGAGAGTGAACGCGAGTTGTCAGACGAACGACAGATTCGTCACCGATCTTCTCGGTGTTTACGCGACTCTGGCCACTTGCGGCAACGATTTGACGAAGCTTCGAAAGTTCCTGCAAACGGGCAACGTTCGGAACGAGATCGAGCTACTTCGTGGTGTTGGTTGTTGCGACGAGAAAAATCCCCATCAGCATACACTGTTGGACGGCCTGGAGGTGATCGTGAGATTGTCCGGTGAAAAATCGGCGCAAGAGAAGATTCGCGTGACAGCCGATACGACGCGTGTCAAAGTCGTCGACGATCGGCCGAAGGAACGAGGCGAGGCGATGGGTCACGTGGCTCAAACAGACGAAGCCAATAAGCTCGACGAAGCCAAAGGAACGACGCTAGAGTCGACGTGTTCCGACGTTTGCGTTTCTGACGGAGCGAGTCCCGTTGACGTCGGGACCACCGCAACGAGGGAAGCCGCGAATAAGGAAAAATCCGCGGACTCGAGAACCGCAAAATCTCCGCGTAGTAAAACGAAAGACACGAGGGAAAAAGCGGGCGAGCTCAGACTCGAGACGAAGAAGAAGAAAACGAAGCCACGTGCACGTGATCAGTCTGCATCGAGTCAAAGTAATTTTCCATCGTGATTAACGAAATCTCGTTGAAGAATTTCCATCATTTTTTTAAATCCATGAACATCCATTTCACTTTTACAACCCCCCTCCCTCCTTTCCCCACGTGTCCCTTGACTATTACCAGTTTGCACAGACACCCCCAGAGTGTTGTCCACAGTTGCCTGAACACTTTTGCAGCTGTCATTTTTTTTAACGATGCCATTCTCCATGTTCAGCAGTGACATATGAGAGAATTATTTCTGAAGCATTGTGCTTTTAAGCTACATTTTTATCTGCCTCATGGCAGAAAAAGTTAGGGCGGTAGGGTAGACTGGATTCAGTTGAAAAAGTTTTCCGTTGATCGCCCATAACGTTGCATTTATGGTATAAGACGTGCAAATAAAGTGCTTTATATTAAAGACTGGACATCTGCCTTCAAATCGAAATCACAATTAGGTGCCTATCTCTTTAAGGCCTTAGACCACTCAAGGATTTTCCAAAAATCGATTTTTTTTTGTTAAAAATGTACCTTAGCACCTATAATATTGTATTCTAAAAGATTATGGGTGTGAAAAATCTCTAAGTACTCGATTTTCGAATTCCAGCGCAACCCCTCTTGATTCATGTCATGACTTTCTACTAACTTTAAACGCGTTTATCTCAAACAAATTTCAACCGATACATTTCAAATTTTAACTGTATATTTAGAATTACATTTTCTGAGGCACTATGAAGGATTTTTTAAAATTATATTGCCTAGTTCCGTTTTTATAAACAATTTTCTGATGATTTTCTCATGACATTTTAAACTTTTTGTTTTAGAAATGCGCCATTTTGACAAAAAACAATATATCAAAAAAGTCCTCCGTACGTCTATAGCTATTCTTATATATAATCGAAAAAACTTTAGTGGCTCATCATAACTCAAAAATTATAGGAGTTGATGGTCCGGACGTTGACCTTCCAGAAATAAAGGCGTCATCGAAAAAATGCTGTACGTGTCGCCATTTTGACATGTATCGCTGTGAAAAAATAATTTTGTTTAGTCAATTACGTGTATAATAAAGCCCCTATTTTGTAATGCCGATTTATTTTATGGTTTCGCTGAAAAAAAATCACAAAATACGCCCTTTTTGGCCTCTGGAGTGGCCTAAGGCCTTAATTAATGTTGGTTGATTGAAAGTTTTTTTTTCCATATCTCGTACACTCAGACCTAGAAGCAAGCCCAAAATTTTGGCAATTTTTACGTTTCAAAACCCACCCTTAGAACGGGGTGAAAACTCTGAAAAATTGTATATAAAATCATACGCATATGACAGTATTTATTTATTTCGTTTCCCCATTGTGACAGACGTAAAAAATCTGTCGTGTTCACATATTCCAAGCACTTTTATATTTCCCGCGCGAGGCTTAAGGCCTTAAGAATATGAGATATAGCTCGTTTTGTAAAAAATGTGCCGCTGTTACAACCGTACTCGTACCAGGAACGGTTTTAACGGGGCTGGGGGTCACTTTTAACATATCAAAATAACACACACTGCATGCATTGTAATCACTTTTTTTTTCATCAAAAATACGTATCAAGATACTTTCAAATTACTTTACTGTAGTATAACACTGTTTATTTTTATTTAGGTAACATTTTTATAGTTCTATATAATCCGTCTCCAATATTAATGAGATGAACATTGACATATTTATTATTTTTATCTTAAATTAGCATTAAATAGTAATCAACCTTTCAATTAATGAAGATAATTCTTTATCGTATCAACAAAATGCTTCTTAAACAATTTAAAGTAAAAACAAATGAGCATTCCCAAGAAAACTTAATTAGATTAGTCGCAATTATGGCAAATATAATGGTGACTACCGTCAGTACACTCCAAGTGAGATCAGAGTTGACAATCTCCTTGACATTTCACCCATTTTTCTCCTGGTCTACACCACTTATACGGTTATTGACAAACGTTACAATCGTACCCACCCCCCTTTTTCGGCAATAAAACTATCCCAGAGTCCAAGAAACGTAACCTACAAATACACGTTTGCTTCTTTACTAAGCTCTAAAGTTCAATAATCATTCAGAAAATCATCCAATACGTAAACTGTTCTATCAACGAAAAAAAATAAAAAAGAAATAGATAAAAAATATTTACTTTTGAACGAAAAAAAACTCATTAGGCCCCTCTGCGAATGTCAGTTTTGCGGGAACTGGCTCAACCGTACCCCGTTACAACCGTACCCAGTCTACCCTACTCCTTATTAATATAATTTATTAAATTTTTAGCATTTAATTCATTATTTTTAAATTGAATTATGTTTCTCATGACTCTCGCTTCAGCTTCTAAGGCTGACGTATCAATTATTAAGATTTTTCTATAATTATTGATGAAATCATCTCGGTTCTCCATATCCGATTTAAAAAATGCATCAACTGCATGAGCTAACGGTAGATTCTCAAATCAACGTTTTAGATTCACAATGATATTAATTACAATGATATATACACTACTTCGTAGTAAATGTTGATCTTCCAATATTCTTTTGGTTCTGTATCGGCCGGCAAATCTAATGTATTGCTTTTGGGAATCCTTGTGTGCGGTTTCAGCGAAGCCGTCCACCGACCGGATTTTCACCACTTTCCATTTCCCACTAGATTACTTTTCCGTTTATTTAAAAAAAAATCATCAGGCGTTATTTTTGCCAAACAGAACCATACGCTGAAACCTCGAAACCACGAGATGGATGGTATGGAAAATTTTCTGACAGAACCGGGAACGAACCCTTGGAAACATTCGTCAGCGAGAACGCAGCGAGAATCCAAACGGGTAGCAAAAAAAAGGAAACCAGATTGAACTCGAAGCCCGTTCGTGTATATACATTTAACAATATATTGTCTACTTTTTACATACGTTGAAGTTTGTGTCGTTGGAATGTAAGGAAATTTTTTGTTTAATTGTTCAATTTTTTTCGGCTAATTTAGAGTGTCAAAATCATTTTAATGTTTTCGCGTATTCTTATTAGAGATTTATGACGTCAGTTTGCAAAAAGAAGCTTTGAATAATGATAAAAATGAAGAAATAAAAGATGAAGAATAAAGATCGTTGTATTGCAACGATGCAAACGTCAATGACATTATACAGGAACTATTTAATAGTATTTAACTATTTAAGGCGTTACACCACCTTGGCGCTCGGAAAAATAGGTATAAACATATTTTTTTTTCGGCGACTATTATATATATAAAATAATTTTTATTTTTTGCAAATACATTATAAGTTTATGAACAAATTTGAAAAAACAAACGTCGGAGATATAAGTCGTCTGGTGGGATCCTCTTTTGAAAATCCTTGCCGAAGGAAACATTTTTTTCTGTCAGGCATTTTTCATCTAAAAAATAACAAAATAACATTTTCTCGTAAAGAAAGCTTTTCTCGTAAAGAAAAAATTACAATTTTTTTTTGTAGAAATGTCAGCTGTTTGACAAGAAACTCTGATTTTTACGAAAATGTTGAGTTTTGTAAATTAATAAAGAGTCAACGTGGCACCCAATTAATAGAACCGTCTGCTACATTCTAGATAATATTATAAAGAATGTGTGGTAGAGAATTTAGTCAAAATGGGTTGAGTAGATCTCGAGATATTTTATCCACCATTTTGAAAAGAGAGTCGTACTGGACGAATTATATGTCCGCCATTTGAAAATTGTTTTTATTCGTGTTTCAAAAACATTTGTTCATAAAACTTTAATGTATTTGTGAAAAATAAAAATTATTTTATATATTTAATAGTGGCATGGAAATGAAAAAAAATGTTTTACCCATAATATTTTTCCGAACACCAAGGTGGTGTAACCGGTTTTAACCCTTCATGGTCACGCTGGGTAGAATCGATCCGTCGATCAATTTTTGGCGTAAATAAAGTTCCCGGCTTCGAATGGGACACCATCTTACCTGGAGTTTGAAGTATCCTCATACCATAAAATTTATCCTCTTTACATATCGGAATAAATATCTTTTTTTGGAACGCGCACTATGCTACTATTTTTTTCCAAAAGTAGCATATCTAAGGAGTATCACGTCCAAATTTTAGGTGAAAATGTTGAAAATTCATGAAACTATGATTTTTTGAGCGAAAAAGTGTCTTTTTTGCGCTTTCACCTCTTTATGATTTTTTTAAAACATGTCGCCATTTTATTTCTTATAAAAAAATTTTTGTATATCATCTAGAAAGTTCAAAGCATGTTCCGTAATTTTTTGAACCACTTCGGACAGATAGTTTGGTCACAATACTTTTTTGAAAACTGATTGGGTAGAATCGACCCAAGTGTGACCACCGCGATTGAATTTGGAAGTGTGACCACGAAGGGTTAATAAATTATGTACAATAGTCAGCGATTCTTCCATAAATTATGGACGTAAGCTCTGAAGTAGATTGAGTATCGAATCGACCCAACCCTCCTATCCTCGCAGTCATCATTTGTCTAAAATTGCAAAATTTCAGTTTCTTAGCCTCACCGATGATTCGCCTAAGCCCAAGAGTGCGCAGCAGCCCCGCGAACGCAAAGAAAAGTCACAGTCGTGATTTCGAAAGTTCGCAAATGGTTGTTTTCGTAGTTGCGAAGCAAGATGATTAAAAGGATTCTGAGTCGAGCACCTATCGTGAGTCGAACAGTCCGTTCATGCTAAATTATTTACAAACTGATACTAGCCGTAGAAACAGCGATAATTATAAGAACAAGAATAATAATGGTGCCATAAAAAAAATTATAAAACCATAATGATTATGATACTGTAATAATAATGATGCGAAAATAATATGATGATATAATAACAATATATTGATAATTATAATGATGTCATCTTTAACTAATATTTTTCGTAAACGTTATAGGACTCGCGAAACGAAGATACGGTTGTAATAATCGTGAGATGTTTAGCGTCGAGACACACGCCAACGATGAAAATGGGCACTAAAACAATTTTGATACTTCGCGAACCTTCAATTTCGAAATCGCCGCTTCCCAGTCCTTCGACACGATCTATCAACGATTAAATTTATCGGTGTTTATATTTTTCTTTCGCTCTTTCCTTCTTTCTTTATCCTTATATATATATATATATACATATATATTTTTTATTTCCTGAGTTCTAACGTATATCTTTGCGGGTTTTCACGTATTACCCTTTCCAATTGAGCCCTTTCTGTTCACATGACATGCCTCGTAAACACCAGGGCATGTTATCTGTTAGCAGTTTTAGCGAATTTAATTTTTGTTCTATCGACTATCAAGTATTTATAAAACCACAATTATCCTCCAGAATTCTTCGACGTTTCGCCAACACATGGTCATTGATTTTTCGTGAAAACTCTCGGTCATTCGGGACTGAGAAAAAAGTCTTCATTGCAGAAAAGTACAATTCGAGTTTCCGAGACATCGCGAACGGCGAGGGCCAGTAAAGTGAGAAAAATGAGTAAGGGAACACAGGATTCTGAGCAAGGGCGTACACAGCCCTTGGTCTCGAGATCCAAAAGCAAATATAAGAAGAAGAAAAATTCTAACGGAAGATCAAAGTACGCGTGGGAGCTGGACGATTATATCGGACAGTCGGTGTTTCTCGGTCCAAAGGAGCTTCTATTCGTATCGGAAAGATCATCGGGTCTTTCGATCGTCTTGGTGGAGTCCCCGGAGTCAATATCCTCCAGGACATCCGAGAACTCCGGAACTGTAAGTAATTTGAGCTCTGATTTTGGGGAGAAATCTTCAAAGTAAAAAAAAAAGACGAAATGCTCAAGGACGTGATCGAGGTCATAGAAAAATCCTCCTCATTGACAAGTCCCGCAACGACCTTGAATACCGAAAACTCGGACGCGTCGGAATTATTGGAGGGCGTGGGACGTCCGGGAGTGAAGGTCAACGGGAAGTCCCGGGAGATACGAAGACCCGTTGATCCTCGACCCGCCGCGGGAAAGAGATGCCCCGGGAAGTGTTCGCAACTCGAGAAACCCTGCCATTCCAAGATAAATTCGCAGCTACTTAGCCGAGAGTCGGAGTTCAACGAGCCGTTCAACGATAAGTGTCGGTGTCCATCAACGTGAGCATTTCCTTTTTCTTTCTCACAATTTTCAAACAAATTTTTACGTATTTCTCGGCAATTTTTCACGTCGTTTTATGACTTTGTTTGTTATTCTTTGCTCGTCCACGACGACTCTTTAAAAGCACGAAGAACAAGCTCCGCGAGATTGCCAGAACGACGAGCGAGCGCAAACGATCGAAGGAAAAGCTCCACGAGCAGGAAGTTCATAAAGTGTCACATTTCGTGGAAAAAGTCGTGATCAAGATTAAGAAAAATTGCAAAAAATTCAAGGTTTTTTTGGACACTTATTTTTACAAAAATAAAGACTGCATGATCTTTAGGAAAAATGATACTGATTTTTGCTTTTTAATTTTCAATGTTCCTTTTTCAATGTTCCTTTTAAGGGACGATCCCTTTCCTTTTTACCCTATAAAGGTTGACAAAAATTGCAAAAAAAATCAAAGTTCAGTTGGACAAATGATTATTTCTTTTTAACGAAACAATGACTGAATGATCTCTAGAAAAAATGATACTGATTTTTTTTAACCCTCCGCGGTCACCCGGGCTCCAAATGACCCCAAGCGCAACTTCAAGCCAAAATAACTATACGTTGGTGGCGGTTACTTTTTATAATAGAACGTTCATTTTTCATGATTATTGTTCTTTATTTCACTCCGAAATAGCTCTTCAGATATAAGAATAAATACCTTTTTTGAAACGCCCACTATACAGCTATTTTTTTCCTTAAACTATCATATCTCAGAGTATCACTCTAAAATTTTATGAAAAAAAAATTGAAAATTGCAAGAGTTATGATTTTTTTAAGTATAAAAGAGCTTTTTTTACGCATTGACCGCTTACTGATTTTTTCTGCCATTTGAAAAATTGAGTAAAATATAATACTGAGAATGCCACATTCTAGTATATTCAAACTAATATCCTGAATTTTTATGAGTCATTCGGAACGATACGGTCAACGCGGCAATCGTTTAAACATTGCTGGGGCCATTGCAAGCCCTTTTGTTCTGGTGGGTAAGGTTCTGGGTAAGTTCTGGCTATAATACCAGCGTATTATAGCCAGAGCGTGTGACCGCGAAGGGTTAATTTCCAATTTTCTTTCGGATATATTTCCGCCCTTGACTGCGAAGGGTTAATTTCCAATTTTCTTGCGGATACCTTTCTGCCTTTTTGTGATGCTTTTCCTTTCTACTCTACGAAGATTGATAAAAACTGCAAAAAAATTCAAAGTTCGATTGGGTCAATTTTCTTGATTCTTTCTTTTTGAACAATCAATGAAAGAATGGTCCTTAGAAAAAATGATAGTGATTTTTAAAAATTTTCAATGTTCCTTCGAATACCTTTCCGCCCTTTTGCGATCCTCTTCCCTTCTGCCCTGCGGAGATTAAGACAAATTGGAAAAAAATCAAGGTTCAATTGGACATGTCATTTTTTTTAACGAGTTAATGACTTAACGATCTTTAGAAAAATGATACTGATTTTTTTTTCTTTCCAGTGTTTCTTCGAATACCTTTTCGCCCTTTTGCCATCCGTTTCCCTTTTACTCTACGAAGATTACGAAAAATTGCACAAAATTCAACTGCTTCGATTCGACAAATTATTCTTTTTTAACGCGTTACCGAATGAATAATCTTCAGGAAAAATGATACTGTTTTTTTTTAATCTTCAATGTTCTTCCGAATACCTACGTTTGCGGCCTTTTGCGAGCTCTTTTGCTTTTATCCTACGAAGTTTGAGAAAAATTGCAAAAAATTCAACGTTTGATGGGACTAAATGTATATTTTTATAAATGTTTATTTCTTTTTAATGAATTGATGACTAAACGATCTTTAGAAAAAAATATACTGACTTCTTTTTTATTTCAAATGTTTCTTCGAATACCTTTGCGCCAGCTTGCAATCCCTTTCCTTTTTACCATACACTTGTCATTTAACGATTTCCACTCCCCGAGACAACCACCTGAATGTTGCCCACAGCCACTCGTTTTCCGAAGCCCTTTTTCATCGCATCTGCCCGAGAACAAAGGGAAACTGGGGAAAATCTGTGCTGACACATGTTATATTTTCATCGAGGTTAAGTCGCGTTCACCATCGGGAAATCGGCAAAACTGCAGTCCCTCTCGGTAGTCGGCTCGCCAGCCGAAGCCGTCCTAATAGTACCCCAGTCAGTCGCCAAAATTATTTTCCTCAACGGAATTCTTTTTCGTCCCTAATTGTCATTGTGGAAAACGCGAAATAATTGCCGTTCCCTGACAAAAAAATTCTTTTGATATGAACTAGATCTTTTTTTATTTGAATTAACTAGATTTTTTGTGAAAATTCATTTTTCCTATTGCATTCCATTATTAAAATTATTATTTTTTTACATATATTTATTTATTCAAATCAAGATCTATTTAATATCGTCTAATAACTAAATATTTTATTTATTCCTAATAAATCTGTGATTTGGTTTCATCTGTTAGTATAAGACAAAATAAACAGATGGAAAAATGATACACGATTCAGTCTCTCAAAAATCTCATGGCTTTGTTTTCATCAGAAGACTGTTGTAACATTCTGCAGTTGAGGAAAATGTTTAGTCTTTCTATACATAAATAGTCGCGCCTGTTAATGAAAGGCACGACGATACCTTTCTTTTTTTTTTTCAAATAACAGCCTGGTTAGTGAAAAAAAAGGAAAATAATTTAACTTTTTTTTCACCGCACTTTTATCCCATGAGCTCATATTCCTTTCTCGTATACGTGCGATATATCGTATTTTATCTTTATTTATTTAATTTGAATATATTTAATATTTAAAAAGCTTGAACAAATTAAAAAAAAAATTGAAACAAATAGGGTCGTAGTAGGCCGTGAGACAAGGAAAAAACCTGTTTGAATTAAACCTTTAATCAATTAATTAATTAACCTTAAATTAATTAATTAAACCTATTTGAATTAGATCCTATTTAAATTAAATTTTTTTTTGCCAGTGTGATAATCACTATTTTGATCATGTATCGTCGACATCACAGACTTAATCAAAATTTCACTTATATCCAAAATCATTTCACAGAACGAAATATTCCCCGGGTTGAAAAAAAAGTCCGCGACCGCTCTGAGCAGAGTAAAAGATTCGCGCGAAAATCTAGCCAATGGTGGACTGGAAAAAAATAGTAAAACGGCCGACTGCGGTAGTGGCGTTGGGGATTGCGCCTCGGGGATATCCTCGTCGAGCCAAAAATCATCGCCTCGTCGGGGTTCGATCGAATCGCCTAGCACTGAAAAAAGCGGATCAAACATGTTCGCAACGCAACCATGATGATGCAACGAGATGATTAAAATCGCATGACATATCAATGTACCTGAAGTATCAAATTTGCGAATACGAGGAATATCCAAAGATCCTCTCTGCGTGTGCTGTTGCACAGAGTACGGTAACAGCATTGAAAAAAAGGTTCGTAAATTCTCATCTCTCGTTTGTTCGAAGCAACTGTTATTTTACGACGTGTCTATCACGAATCCCTCGATGTATCGAGTGCTTAAAGACTCGCTAATACGTCAATTAGGATGTTGTGCTGCGCGTCGTCAAGATCGTGAATTTCAGATATCCACCTTGGGTACCTTCACCGCGGAGATCCGAAAAGAAAAAAAGAAGAAAAAAAAAAAAAACTTCATCACTGAAACTTTCCGAAGACTGGACGACGCAACGTCATATCCCCGAAGTAAGAGAACGGATAATTTACGATCGTTCCTCGATAATCCTTATCTTCGGTGCACAACGTTTAGACATTTATTTTTTTCTCTCCTCCGTGGCAGGGAGAAAAAGAAAAGCGCATGGTCGCGGGTAAATACACAGAGCGCGCGGTGAGTTTTCGATGACTGGTGGTACAGGGGCGTGATACTTTTAAAAAAGAGATTTTATCGTCGGACACCTTTATTGCTCAGCGGGCATCCCTGCATTGTACATACATACATATATATATATATATATTCAGTTACAAGCTATTTAAAGACATTAGCGTGGGATTGGTTGTAAAGCGAAAGAGGAAGAGGAAAGATGGTTAAAAAAAAAAGGATTAAAAGAGGTGAGGGACGATAAATTCACGTGGGAGGCCCCGAGAGGGCTCGAATTGTCGCGCGAGGCCCCGTCCCAATGACTCCTTGTCGTCGTGGCCTTTGCGGAAAAAGAAAAACGGCTATAAACACTTTATACACTTGTGTGATAATACCACAGAAATGTATTTAAAAAAAAACTTATGAATATCTCGGACTCAAATGAGAATAGAATGAATTATGTCCGACGGTGTGAGAATTTTTCTCGTTTTCACTTCTCTTTTGCCCGCCACCAATGGACGCTTCACAGGACGTTCGTAAGCTCCAGGGCCTTCGCGTTTTCAGCTCCATAAGCAAAATCGCTTCGGTCCGTCTTGGTCCATCTTCGATTTGGTTAAAACTATTAAAAAAATGTGGTAGAGCATTAAAAATTAAACTTTTTTTTCCATCGGCGGAAAACTGTTGTGAGGGGTAAAACTAGCCCTTGGTGTGAAACATGTCAGGGGGTTGTTTTTATATTTTAATCTCCAACCAGTCCACCGATTTCAGTCAAACGAAAAGAGAAAATTCTTCTCATGAAAAACGATCAGAAGTCCATTAGGGGTACATAGAAAAAAAAAAAAAAATCGAGGGATAAACCACCCGCTTATTTTTCTTTCTGTCACGCCACATTTGAAAGGGACGAATTAAATTGAATGGAACAGGTAACACTTCGAAGGGGGGATCAAAGTAAAGTTTATGTATTTTTGCAGTTTAGCCGGATGGCGAGCTTAAGGGAGGTTAACATTTAATACATTTTTGATGATTTTCAATGAAAATGGAGGGTTTTGGGAGAAATTAATGGTGAATTCGTATTCAGAGAGTAAAAGTACATCGATATGTAAAACTGTATACTTGTAAAACAAATATTTAAAGCATTTTTTCCTTCTCTTCAAGCTCGCAGGGGGGTTGAAGAGCCGCGCGAGCGCCCTCTCTCGTACCAGTGAGTGCATCGTCGCGACCCTCACTCACCTTCCGTGACTACCAGCTATATGATATCGCAATTGAAGTATTATAAAGAGGAACGATCTTTAATGCCGCGGTCCAATGTAAATACATTGTCGGCTACATCTTTTCTCGTTTTCGGCTCTTACCTGGGTCAACGTTGGGGCATCGTTACGAAATTCATGTGAATGATACATGACAAAGTGGGAGGTTCGTATTGAAGACATGTATTGTGCTCGACGATGGAAAGCGCACGCGATCATACTTTTTCTTAATCCCAAATATTCCTCCGCCAACTCGTAAACACACGCGGGATTCTCGGCTTTTTTCTTCGGGTGTCAAGAAGATTTGACGAGCTGCTCAACGGATAATTTTCCGCGCACCTGTTCAAAAATAGATCTTTTTTTAAAAATATATATCTGACAATAATACGGTGATCTTTCGGTCTTATAGGAGAAATTTCTTCTAGACTCGTTCATCCTCAAATTAATCAAAGTGCGACACGATGAGTTTCTTTAACGGGACTGCATAAGCTTAGGGCGAAAAAAAAAACAGGTTGATTTTCAATAGTTTTTTCTGATGAGAGTATAAGTATGACGAGGTCGGAATTTTACATACAATTGATACACAGACGTGTCAATTTTGAGTTTTTTTTTTGTTGAAAAATATTGATAATCGATGAAGTTATTATTATTCGAACAAAATTCCGTCGATGGCGCATGGCCAGTCGGCGTAGGTGGTTCTGGCAAACTAGAGTCGTCTGAAAATAAAAATAACAAAAATGTACTTTTAGTATAATAATAAAATGCTCTTATGACCGGATACTTTTTTTAAATTAAAAAAAAAAATACGAAAATGGCTAGCTGTAGAAGAAAAAGTTCGATTTTCAATAAAACGAAATAACTTTAATGATTTCTTTATCAACAAATCGATGAACATATAAAAAAATCGTCCCGTCATGAAATCATCTTCGTCTTCGTCTGAAATTGAAGTAAATCGAAAGAATATATTTTGAGATACAATTTACTTCGTTGCATAAAATATCATTTCGAGAAAAACACAAAAGAAAAGAGGGCACGAGGCAGGAAGAAGGTTCGTCGTAGAGCACAGTGAGCGATCTGACCCATCGCAATAGTCGTCAGGACTCGCTAAATTTTTGTAATCTTTACAAAATCTTTATTAGAAATTGAAGTTTTCTAATTAAAGCATCGAAGCAATGTAATGATGAAAATCTTATTTTTAACACACCGAGCCTTCAATTAAAAATATTTTAATTGAGGGTTACAAAAACACGATACAAAAAAAAAATGATTGTAACCGGAATCCCCGAATTCACGAGTCTCCGGCATACACCGCCAACACCCCATCCAAAAACCTGCAAATTCAAAGCTCACATATTTCGCCCATTCTACCGCACTGTGCGCGATCAGCCGGAAACTGCGGTAGCAAAAGTCAAGGAAGTGTTCTTACATGAGCCCCGGCGAATTGAATGGCCATGCACATACGATGGATTTGCTAGAGTCGCGGACAGAGGGAACGGGCCGAACGCGATGAGAGACCAAGTATCGTTGCGGCATAAATCACGATGCGGGAGCCCCCATGCTCGTTATATGCACTATCCAGTGCTCGCGAGAGAAGAAAGATGTATGTATATGCGGAAAGGATACTTTGAGCCCGTTATATCCATGTAATGCTCGCTATCCACACATGTTTCGCCCTTAAAATTGAAATTCTCCAAAGGCGTCGTCGATTTTGGAGACCGTATGGTCCTTGAAATTATATTCACATAAGGGTGCTTACATATATTCCAAAGCGATTTTGAAGACATTGAGACCTACATAATGTTGAGTGTGGAGTTTCCAATCACCTTTTTGTGTGTGTATATATATATATTAAAGTAACGTGTGTTTATTGGATACGAAGGAGAGAATGCAGCCCTCGCGTAATTGGCACGGGCGTGTCCTGCAGCCTGTCGTCATCATCCTCATGTAGCATCGTATACAATGTATTTTATATGCCAATAAAAAATACACATACATTTGTATATATATATATATATATATATATATATATATATATACAGGGTGGCCTTAAAGTCCAAAGTGACATTCAAAAGGAAATTCTAGATGTTTCGTATCAATCTATCCGAATCACCTCCATGTACGTTCCAAGATCTTTTTTAGTTTTTGTGAAAAAAAGCATTCTTTTTGTCGGTTTCCTGTAGCGTAGGTTTTTATTTTTTCTCTTTTGTTTATGTATTTTCATCTTAGAAGTTTTTAAAAGCGATGGGTATGCATTTATAGCATAAATATTTTTTTTCTATCGTCTGAACTTTAGTTACTTCCTCTCAAACATTTCAAAAACTTTTGATCAAAATATAAGGCTGCGTTAGTGTTCAGTTGGTAATTTATTTATCGCTTAAAAGTGCATTTTATAACGATACCACTACTTAAAAAAAACGCGAGAAAAGAACGTACACAAAGGACAAAAAAAATGTTTTTTTTCTTCTGGAAAACTGAAAAAGATCGTAGAACATATGGCGGTAATTCGAATAGGTATACGAGGCATCTCGATTTTGTTTTTTGAAGTCACTTTTCGGTCAGCTTGGGCCACCCTATATGTGTGCGGGTGTGTGTGTGTGTGTGTGTGTGTGCGCGCGCGCGCGGACGGTATCCGACCTGAACAAGGTACACGTGTACCTTAATCGTTTGCTCTCGACACGGCGCTTATACGTTTTTCATCTCTCTTTCTCCCTCTCTGCGAACGCGATCCACCGGAAACGTTGAAACCGGAAATGGGCGTCCCCCCTCACGGGTTAACCGATGTGCTTTGTGTACCAGGTATAATAACGCAAACGAATATACGCGCGTAGCATATTCGTGTATACGTCTGTGGCAACGTCCACGTGATACATATACGAACAGTTTTGTCTTGCTAGCTCCGCGATGATAGCACTATAATCACTCTATCTCGTTTGTCCCGGGTCCTTTGTGTATCGCATACTAGGCGTAAAATTGTTACGATTGTCTGACAATCATACGTAACGAGGCTCCCCACGATAATTATCGTTTATTACATATGGTGGAGTCTTTTTTTTTTGCTCGAATGAAATTATGGCATTTTCCAACTATGTCGCGCCCATGTTCTTTGTACACTTTTTTTGGTCCTCTTTAACAAGTACTTGTCAAGTATGTCGGTGAATCAGAAGGGTTACGAAAAAAAAATCGAAAAAAAAAATGGAAATCTGAGTTATTGCTCGAATTGGAAGATGAATTTGGTCAAAATTGATCTTCAGGAGCCGTTTTGAAGTTGGCTAAACGAGGCAAGGCGAGAATTGGGATGGAAACTATCGGGGCAGGTTGAGCAAATATGTTCTTAGTCATTTGAGAGTGATTGTCTGTGAAACAATAAGGATAACAAAAAGTTTGTCTACAGACCTTTTTTGCCCAGATAAATTTCCTATTGACCAAAGTAGGTTTCATTTTTATACGGCAGACTGTTAAGGAATTATAGGGCGATAATTCCAAACTTGCTCAACATGCCCCTCCCTACCCTATCGCGACCACCGCGTTGTAAATTCTTCGAGACATCTGAGTTTCACAACTACCCTGACATTGGCACTGATTTAAAAAAAATTTAACTCAATTTAAAAAAAAACAAAGGACAGTCTCGCGAGTCCCACAATCAATCATTTACATATGGACGTAGGACGATCAACAGGATCAAGGCATCTTGTATTTAATGGGGTGACGGGACAAGACGAAGAGAAGTTGAAAAGAGAGTGAGAGATGAAGAGTGAGAAAAAGAGAAAGAGAGAGAGAGAGAGAGAGAGAGAGGGTGGGACCAGAAAAGAAAGGGAAGGACAAGTCACAAGAGTCGAATCGCGTGCGTGTTCCTGGTAGTTTCCACACGCATAATCACCTGTCTCGTTCATCATAAGGCCCCAGGTTGCTACGTACCTTCATACCGTACACGCTGGTGCGTACATTTTGCCATGCCCCTGTGTAGAGATATCCACGTATACGTGTACACGCGCACAGTGGAAGAATGAGAGACGCAGTAATACGCAAACGCATGTATTTGTGGTACATATAGCGTGGAAGGGCCAAGAGGAGACCAGATGTAATATGCCGTGGCCCACGCAAAACCCGTCCGACATCCCAACGTTTCAACACACGCCCACGTACCGGTCGGCTCTCTTTAAAAATGTCGTAAGTCAAATTGCTCGGAGTTCGCTGGTGCACCGTTTCATCATATCGTTCCCATTGAATACTTTCGCCCTCCTGGGAGCTCCGCGACTTGTTCACTCACGGCAATATATATACTCCGAGACGTATGCGCGTGTATACTTGGCTCACTTGTACGTATATGAGTTATACATGTGTATTTTTACGCACCACGTGCTTACAAATATTAATTCGCCAGTGCAATGTCACGAGATACGCGGTTTCCTGCAACAGCTCGTATGAAAGAATATTTATGCCAAAGTGTGGGTGTCCCTTTAGCAACGACGGCCACGAAACGAGAGAATCGTTATTGCAATTTTGGCGTTTGTAATTTTGACGATTCGTTTCCTGTTTCTTCTTCTTCTTCTTTCAGTTCATCTTGTAAGGATCGTGTATATTGCGTTTACTAGCTTTTGGCCGTAACTTCGTCCGCGTGGACTTTATGACTTGATCCAGAAAAAAGATAAACGAAGAGAGAGAGAGAGAAAAAAAGTGAGAAATAAAGATAGGAGGCTATGTGTTATTCTTCTCAGGCACGGTGGTAGATTCACTGACTGAGGTAAGGGTTGGTAATTAATGAAATAGTAGTATAAAAGTGCCAACCTTCACATCTAGTATCATACAATGTTGTCGTTTGATAGTTTTGTGGACAACGTTGTAAGATTTATGGTCTTCGACAAACACATTCGAGTTTTGGGCACTCCATAGCCTCGAGCAGCTCACATATACGAGGTGTGTAAATTAAGTAATGAGACTGGCAATGTAGCGTTCGATCTGGTAACACTTAAGCCGCGGGACTTGGAAGGGCGGCAGGTGAACATGTGATACGTCTTCAGTACGAGTTTGAACTCGGTAGAGTCATTTGGTTGTCCGTAGCGTTTTTTTTTCGTGAAACAGTTTTTTCTAGTACGTTCTAAAAATGAGTGACATAAATTACGAGCAACGGTGTGCTATGAGGTTTTGCTTCAGACTTGGGCATAGTGCAACGGAAACTTTTGCTAAACTTCAGCAGAACTATGGAGACGGTGTTTTGTCAAGGGCCCAGGTTTTTCGGTGGTTTAAGGCATTTTCAGAAGGAAGAGAGTCGATTGCAGATGAACCACGCAGCGGAAGGACTTTATCTTCAAGAACCGATGAAAATGTCGATAGAATCCGGGATCTTGCGCGTTCAGATCGTCGGTTGACAGTCAGAATGATCGAGGAACAGTTGAATTCGACTCACACCACCGTTCATCAGATTTTGACCATTGAATTGGGGTTGAGAAACATTGCTGTCACATCCATTTCAATAAACGAGTTTTTGGCCAGTAAATTGATTCCTGTGGCTCCTCAGCATCCTTATTCGCTTGACTCGAATCCTTGTGACTTTTTCTCTTCTCGAGATGAAGAAATCTCAGGACCCCCGAAAGCATTCAAACGGCTGTCATCGACCAGCTGAATGCTACTCCAGTATATTCTATTGGAATAAAAATAAAAAAAGCAGTCTCTTTTCCTAATTTACATACCTCGTAATTGACCCTGCGAGAAGCTAATTCTTTCTTAGTGCACGTCTACGCCCTTTAAGGAGCATCTCTTCCAAATTTCATTGAGATAAAAGCAGGGAATTCAATTTTCCCATACAAACTTCAACACCTCGTTACCGATTGGCAGGGGGTTGGTACGTTAAATTCGGCTGTGTCTGCATTAAAGCATTTTGTTGATTTTGCGTAAGGACTCGTTGAATTGTGTCCAGAAGTTTTGCTCTAGGTTTTGACTAGAATATCCGTGATCTGGGGAAAGAATTCAAAACGATCTGGCAAAGTTCTCAGATGTCAGGCTAGCCGGACCATTTTTGATTCTTTGGTAAAATGGATTGGACAAGGTTAATAAAAAAAAAACGCCTGGTGGTCAGGAATTTTCTGGTTCCGTCTTTTCCCAGCCCTTCTGTGACTCGAGAAGCAATTTTTGCCCAAAAAGCCGGACAGGACGGGAAGTTTGCTAAGATTGGTAGCAAGTTCAGACTAGACTTTTTCTGATTACCAGAAGATTTCACATGGGAAATATTGCCCAACTCATCCCAGCAGAGAGCTCTGAGCAAAGGGAGAGGAAAATCTATTGAAAAGGCCCGTACAATGATATGTGAATGACGGATGATTTTACCGGCCAGTTCAGTGACAACTGATGGACATCTGACCTCGCGACATTTGCTCACTAAGTGAGAGGCGTCGGAATTTTTGGGGGTCAGCTGGTCATTGGCCCATAAAAATAATCCCACTTTTCGTTGTGTGTTATTTACTACGGTAATAACTAGTACGAATTCGAGCGATATCGCGCAATTGATTTCTAGGTATGTTTTCGTGAATGTATAATCGAATTTTGTCTTTTAACGAAGCTCAATTCCCGTCAGAGTCGTTTGAAGCAATAACCTCTGAAATATAATACCTACAAAATCATTCGTACCCGTCCCGTGTATATGAGTCTATATATATATATATATATATATATATATATATACGTATCATGATAATTCTCTTCATCTGCCAGAGGCCGAAGCGCAATCAAATTTCAATCATCCTATTCTCGGGTTGTCTTGATACGTCCGTTTCTTCGGCCTCTCGTTTAGTCATCTCGGTCTTGTTCATGGTGCGAGATCGGTTGATCCTCTCTCTCTCTTACTCTCGGTGTTCTTGTGACGGCGAGCAAAGGCTCATGCCCCGAGTAAATGGGCCCATCCTCTCTTATAGTATATTCCTTCGTGTGTGGCATTTATCTCGCCCGGGCGAGGAAGAAGAAGACGAAGACGCCGACGCGCGCGGAGTTAACCGGTACACGATTGACAGTCTGACAGGCGAATCTCCTAACGATCCGATTTCCTCTTTTGCTTCTGGCTGAGATCTAACACGCACGCGCGTGTGCTCCCACTTTCATTTTTCAGATCTCGAAACTCCAGTTCAATGTTTTTTTTCCCCTTGGTAAGGATGTTTCTACATATCAGTGGCGTAACTTTTTTTTTTGGTTTTAGGGTTTTTTCGTTTTTTTTTTGGACTAGCAGAGCGAAAGAAAGAGTTTGTTTTGGTTAACATGAGTTTGTTTGGATTTAATTGAGCTTGTTTGGGTTCACCCGATTATGTTTAGGTTTACTTTAGTTCGTTTGCGTTTACTTGAATTTGTTTTTAGTTGTCTTGGATTTGTTTGGGTTTACTTGGATTTACTTGAGTCTATTTGTGTTTAGGTCAGTTTGTTTGGGTTTACGTGAGTCTGTTTGGGTTTACTTGAGTTTCTTTGGCTTTACTTGGATTTGTTTTGGGTTGACTCGCGTTTATTTAGGTTTAGTTGAGTGTGTTTGGATTTGCTTGAATTTGTTTGGGTTTATTTGAGTTAATTCGTGTTTATTTGAGTTCTTTTGAGTTCACTCGATTCCGTTTGGGCTTACTTGAGTTTGTTATTGCTCACTTGAGTTTATTTATTTCTGTCTTCGTTTGAACAATTGTGTAACTATTCGAAACGAAGATTCCCACATGAAAATTTAAACGAACAAACAACTCTAATTGATGATTGCTCACTCCGCTACAGTTTTCCACCCTTTTCCATAAAATTTTCCTTCATTCACATTCTTTCTTCTTCCTGCCCATTCTCGAGCTGGAAGAACGATTCGCGGAGTACTCGTCAGCGTACGCACCGCGTTATGGGATCACCATTTTTGGCTCTATGACTAATTAGCCGCGGGAAGCAGGCTCCGTTCATCGCGTGAAATCCATTATTTTCTTGCCTCTCTATGTTGTGTACTCTTTTCGCGGAGTTCTCCGCGCTCAATCCGAATGTATTTTGTTTTTGTCTTATATTTACCGTCTTCTTTTTGTTGCCAGTTTTTCAAGTGCGCATAGTTCTTCGCTACGAGAATAATTGTAGCTAGATATAAGGAAGAAAAATTGAAGCACCGAGGGTATTCTTAGGTAGAGATGTATATGCGAGAGGTAAAGGTAGATGCGGGAGAGATGAATTATGGGCTTGGAAAGAGTATGGCCGACATTGCTAACCGCGATCCCTTCTCCCTATGGACAATCGAACGTGTACTCGGTGCATATAATTAATTAGCTAATTAACTATCGTGAACGGTATACGCGGTAATGACGAGTGCAATCAAAATGCTATGACTCATCAGGAATGTGTACGCACACGCATACATATATATACGAATGTGAGGGAATGCATCCATGAACGATGCACTCATTAGCACAACACATTAAGGTCGAACCGCTATGAGATCTCTCGATAGAGTTCGACCGCAAAATCTTTTTCCATGTCTTTCGAGAAAACGACGGTAGTGGAGGCACTGTTAGTTTGTGGGTTTGGCGATCTCCCATGTTGAGCAGTGTTAGCCTGGTCTCTTGGTACTCAGTGATTAGGTGACCGCTCAGCCGCGGGTCGATGAATTCGTGACAATCGAAAAGCAAAGGCGGGGGAGGGAGACGAAAGCATCGAGGAAAAAGGTAGATCCTGTTAGTCGTTCGCTATGAGAAAAATATAAAGTCATTCTCTCAAGCAGGCGTGAGTGATTAGCAGAGAATCTCACGATCGCGTTACGTTGCACGATCGATCGCCTCGGCGATTATTGGAAACGATCGAAAAGCTCTCTCTATGGCTGCTAACTTATATATATATATATATATATATATATATATATATATATATATCGCGAACGGTCTATCATCACGGAAGTCCAGCGACGTAACTCATCGATACTCTTGATATTTAATCTTCCCATCACGTAACCATCATTCACAAGGGCAAAGTATAATTTTCCTCGAAGCGAGGGAATAAAAAAAGAATCCAACTTGCCCTCGAGATCGATGCCCCGCACTCTATTTACATCCAACAATTTGAAGCTTTTTATCGTACCCGTGTGAAACGTGTGATGAATTGTTGACAGTGATGCGCTAACGGATTTATGGAAAAACGATTGTAATTAAAGTATTTTTTTATCGAGCGAAGCTTCGTCAGCGTGACGTGCCTAGAAGAGTAGATTATTAGGTACGAAGTAAATTTTTCATAATTTAATTATGAATCATGTGAAATTATTACTGAATAAAAATACATTGATAATAAATTCGAAATATACGGTGCTTATCTATTAATAATCGTTCATAATAAATAAGAAATAAGTTAGTAATAATTGAGGTCGGATTATTGATGAATAAATATTTAAGATTAAGAAACTCCGTGTTTATATTAGGTTAAATTAATAACGAATGAAAATGGATTATTAATAAATACGGAATAAATGGTGCTAATTCATTAATAATATGTTGGTAATTGAAAATAAATTTTGTTTATCATAATTCAGGTCGGATTACCGACGAATAAATATTTATTATTGAGAAATTCAAAATAAACTAGGTCAAATTATTAACGAATAAAATGCATTATTAATCAACATGGAATAAATGGTGCAAATTTATTAATAATATATTTGTAATAGATGAGAGATAAATTGAGAATAAGCTAGGTCAAATTATTAACGAACAAAAATTCATCATTGATAAGTTACGTAATTAAATAGGTGTTCATCAGTTACGTTTAAGCGATCGTACAGTTTTATTTTTCTTATACACACAGACACACATACTTTACTATACTGTGCATGAAATTATCAAGACGTCCCCAATAATAGTAAAAAATTAAAATTAAGGAGGCGGTTCTTCCTGCTTAATTACCACATTATCAATTACAGAATTTCATTCCACTTTCTTTGACCCTTTCGAATCTTATTTTCCATTCAATGTTAATAAAATGTAAAAAAACATTTCTTCTACGGATAAAATATAAATTATAACTATCCATGGTATTAAAAGTTCTCTGACAGTTTTTTTTTTAATTGCGTCTCACTCCGCCTCGCACCAAATGAAAAAAAAAAAACAACAAAAAGAAAAAAAAAACAACCAAATACGATTCGATCGGAGTACAATTTTTTTTCTCTACATTTCGCATACGTTTTCCTCGTTTTGCGAGGCTCCCATCGAAATATGATTGAAAAAGTAAGATGGTGGACTCGATGAGGAAATAAAGAGCGAGGAGGAACGGCGGTGCATGCTCATAGGTGGATTTCGAATACAACCGAGGGTCGAGGGTTCGATCGAATGGTCCGCCATTGAGGGAAAAAAAGGAATGAGGGAAAGGAAGCTCCTACTTGTGTGTTTATGTGTGTACGTGCACGTGTGAGTTCGTGCTGGCAGGGAGAACGAGGTTTTTCGGTTTCGCCTTATGGCGAAACGGAGAATCGTATCGGAGCAGAGAAGCGACAGATGTTCCATATTGTTCTCGAGCGTATTAGTAGAAAATAGTCTGTGCTCTGCGACCGCATAGTTCTTTTTTCTCGCATTCCTGCATTATTTTATATTCCTCAAGTTTTTCTTTTCTTCCTTGTACCGTTTAAGTTCTCTTCGGAAAACTTTTATTTTCTCTTTGCTAAACGAACATTACTATTGCCGACGGATAAATCAATACATTAATTTGTGGTTCTCATAATTCAAGAGAACCTAAAATATTAGAAAAAGGAAAGAAGTATCCGCTTATTATCTTATTTTCTTTCTTATCCTTATTTCTGTTATTATTGTTATGGATATATATATATATTTTTTTTTAAATATATTTATACTTTAAATTTATGTTTAATGTAATTATATTTTAAGTTAATAGTACTAGTTTTTATGACGTTGAAGTTTGCATCGTTGGAATGCAACGATTTTTTTTTATAATTTTTTTATTCCGTCATTTTTCTCAGTATCGAGACACTTTATTTATTTATTTTTTATTTTTCCTGTGTTCCAACGTATACCCTTGCGGGCTTTCATGTTCCTTCCTAATTAAACCCTTTCCTATCACTCCCTACCCGCACTTTGCTAATCTAACCTAAGCGGTCACCGCTCCGAGTATTGGCCATGCGCAATGCTTGCTTAAGGGCTTACATACACCTAGGTAGGTCAAAAAGATTGATTTTTCAAAAAGGTGCTCACTCGAAAATACTATCCTTTGAGTGTCTACCCTGAAAATTTCACAAGGAAATTCGCAGTAATCGATGAAGTTACAGCGTTTTGTAACTGACCGGGTGAGCAACGACTAACGGTTGGGGCGCAGGTAGACGCGGCCTTTGTCATTTGTTTGACTATGAGTTTGACTATGAATGAGGTTGACACAGCAAAAAAGAGATCTAATGGAAGCGTCAACATCTAAGGAAGATCCGTCATATGGCCCAGAAATCGATGTTTTTATGTAAGTTTAAAATAAACCAGTTATTTCAGTGTAAAGTGTACTCAAAACTTTAAACGCGTTTTACTCGAAACAGTGTTTTCAAAATCGGTACGAGAAATATCTCCGCAACTACTGGACCGATCGGGATCAAGTTTTGCACAGTTATGCTTCACACAATAATCTAGTACTTATCGAGCCGTTTTTTCGATACCTGGCATAGTTTTTTTTTTTTCATCATAAGTACTGAACAATTTTGAGGCGAAAAATCGCCTGTTTTATTCCAGTGACTGCCATGACCCGAAAAAATTAAATGTTTAAATTCCGGCTCGATAAGTACTAGTTTTATCTATCTACTTTAAGAAACAAATATTTTTTTAGATAAAAAATGGCAGAGGCACGTCTGGTACCGCAAACGCTGTCAACAAACATACGTCCCAGGAAAACGACTGTAACTTTTTTACCGTTTGAAATTTTTAAACCAAATTTTCACACAATGTAGATAAAATGTCATACTTTAAAATGTATATCATGGTTGTTCAATAAAATTCAGTTTTATACACAAAAAAAAATTCTTAAACATAACTTTACTTTTAGCCGTATCAGGTGTATGTAAGCCCTTAACTCAAAAGTACCGTCGCAGGTGAACGCCAACCGCCCATCAACCAGTGTCGGTTCATTATCGAAACACTTTTTTTTTGCATATTACGATCGTCAATTTTTAATGAGAATACGTAAAAACATTTGAGTGATTTCTGTAATTTAAATCGGTCAAAAAAACTTTTGAGCAACTAAAAGGAATTGACTTCCGTTGGATTCCAACGATGTAAACTTCAACGTCGTTAGTTTTTTTTTTAATACAAACATTCCCCTACCCCCAGGGTTTAGGCTCAATCTTAATGTATTATTGCACGATCAAACGAGCCCGCCGAAGGCGGGCGAAGTTCGATCGTGATTATACGAAGACGTCTCGTTCGAAGATGATTACTGGTAGTAGCGTCAGCTATGCTCATTTTCACAACTTTTAGATTTTCAAATTTTCCGTTTCCGGCATTAATCGCGTTGGCCGTGCCTGTCGTTGCCTTGGAGCTGTATGTGTTTTTCCTCTTCATATGTTTTAGAGCTTCTTTTTTTTTTTTTTTTTTTAACACTCAAATCTGAAGATGATTACGGGAACTATGGGATATAGCGTTTGGGAGGGGTGTAATCATCTTCGAACGAGACGTCTTCGTATAATCACGATCGAACTTCGCCCGCCTTCGGCGGGCTCGTTTGATCGTGCAATTATACTGCGACGTCTCGTTCTCGATGATTACTGGTAGAATTTTAGAGTCTGGGTTAAATTTAAAAAATAAATCTCTTTGTGAATATACAGTTCATGTGAGAATAGGTATATTGTAAACATTTGTTTTACATAACTCGCTTAAGAGCTAAGAACGGAAAGTGCAAATGCTTCGTTTTTATCTTGAATTGGCCGGTTATAAAATTTTGCAAAAGTTCTCGACTTTTCAGACCAGCCTGCTACACGTTTGATTGTGTCGATATTAACGCCCTTGCTTATTGCTCGAGAAATTGTCGCGTGTTTCGCGCTGTAGGCTGAAAAAACATTTGTATCGATTCCGGCTTTTTCTAGAATGGATTTGACCCAGTGAGAAAGAGTTTGTGCCGTAACCGGCTTATACGGCTTAATGTTAGAAACAAACAAACTTGAATGTTTTCCTCTGATATCTTTTGTTCTTTTTACATACTCCAGTACCGCTTTTGCTGGACATATTTCCTTTCTTTCTCTGAAGAAAGGTAATACGAGATTCGGTTGAAACTTTCCGGGCTTAGAAGTCTTAATCAATTTCGGGATTCTTATCTCAATCCCTGTCTTTGTTTCTATAATATTACCTATGTCAATTAGAGCCATTGTTTGTAACCGATGCGCTGTAGTCAACAGCAATAATAAGATCGTTTTTTCCGAAAGTTCTTTCAGTTTCAAGGTACCCTTAGATGAACAATTTTCTATATAATCGAGCACTGGGTCGATATCCCATGTAGTTGCATATTTCGCCTTTGTCGGTCTTTGTTTGAAAACGCCACGCATAAATCGACTTATCATTTCATCGCTCGAGAAATTTGCTGATGTTAATAACGTAATTGCAGCTCTATCTGAATTTAGTGTACCGTATTCCGCTCCTTCTTCGAAACGTTTTGTTAAAAATTCTATTATTTTAACCCTATCAGTATTAAACGTGTCGTATTTATTTTCTTTGGTGAAAATCCACCACTTTTTGAGTGAAGATTCATACTGTTTAATCGTGGCCTTCGCGAGCGAATTCACCATGACATCTGCCGACTGTGCGGAAAGTCCCTTTTTTAAAAAAGCTTGCCGGACAATTTCCCGACCGCCAGGGAAAGTGTTCGTGCTAACGGATGATACTTCTCTCTGCAAGGAGACAACAACAAGTTATTACTTGGCTTAAAAATAATGATAGGTCTCCTGAGCAGTGAATTGAACAG
The DNA here is from genome assembly GCA_963932345.1 of Ophion ventricosus. Classification (NCBI taxonomy): domain Eukaryota; kingdom Metazoa; phylum Arthropoda; class Insecta; order Hymenoptera; family Ichneumonidae; genus Ophion; species Ophion ventricosus. The sequence goes on along the minus strand of OZ010714.1, from coordinate 7,167,644 downwards.
AGGGTACCACGATTGAGTCGGCCAATGTGGTACTACTACGACGCATTCGGCTTTATCAGCAATTATTTTCTTAAGAGTCGGTAAAATTAACGCGAATGGGGGGAATGCATACGATTTTTCTTTTGCCCATGACACTGTGAAGGCATCAACTCTATATACATTAGGATTAGGAAATCTGGAACAGAATTTTTTCACTTTTCTGTTCATGTCTGTGGCAAACAGATCAATACTAAATGGTCCGAATTTTCCATTAATTTCTTCGAACGCTTTTTCGGATAACTCCCATTCTGTATCTATGTTTGTAATTCGCGAGGCCGTGTCGGCATAAACGTTTTCTTTTGATGCAATATACGAGGCGTATATCCAAATTCTTCTTTTTTCACACCACACCCAAATCTGACGTGCGAGATTATTCAGAATTGGGAATTGAATTCCCCCAGTTTTATTTACGTACGCTATTGCCGTAGTATTGTCCAGTCTTAGCAGAATCTCGCAGTCATGTAACTGATTTGCAAAACTTTTAAGAGCAAAGAAGGCCGCTAAAAGCTCTAAATAGTTTATGTGGTGTCTCTTTTCTTCATTATTCCACCAGCCATTTATAGATTGCTCATTGCAGTGAGCGCCCCAGCCGGTCAGAGAGGCATCTGAAAAAATCTCAATTTCGTAAGTCAAAGTTCGTATCGGATTTATTCCAACTTGACTATTTCTTTTCCACCATTCTAAGTCCTCTTTTAGTTTATCACTTATTGCCATACGTGCCTCGTAATTTCCATCGTTTGCTATCAGCGCTAGGAATTTTTCTCTTTCCAGTCCTTTGCAATGGACAGTGCCATATGCGACAGCTGGACAAGCTGCGTTTAGAACTCCCAGTAAATGTGCAAAACTTCTAATTTTATGCACAGTTCCGGGTTGAAATTTATTTAGCAATGTTTTAATTTGTCGTTTCTTTTTGTCTGTTAATTCCAATGTATAGTCCGTCGAGTTAATTATGAAGCCCAGAAATTTACATTTTTGGGACGGGGTTAGTGAACTTTTCTTGTTATTAATTATGAATCCGAGCTTCTCTAACAGATTTTTCGACTCGTGTACATTTTCCTGACAACTCTGGGAGTTTTTTCCTATAAACAATATATCATCTAAGTATATTGTTGACAAGTAATCCTTACTTCTCAGGACATTCATTACTGGTTTCATAATTTTTGTAAAGACGTATGGGCTTATAGATAACCCGAAGGGTAAACATCTGAATTCATATGTTTGTTCTTTAAAGATAAATCGTAAATATTTTCGATCCTCTTTATGTACCGGTACAAGAAAGTATGCGTCCTTGAGATCAAGTGAGGCCAGAAAGGCATTCGGTGTTACTAGTTGTTTCACTGACCTAATGTCCTCCATTTTGAAGTGAGGAGCTTTGATGAACTTGTTCAAACTTTTTAAATTTAGTATAAAACGATTTGAACCATCAGCTTTTGGTACCAAAAAAATTGGGGATATAAACTGTCCGACACAGTTTTCGCATTTTTCGATCGCATTTTTCTCTAATAATTTTACAATTTCCTTCTCTAGTGATTCTAGTTCCCCCTCTCTCCATTTTTGTTCTTCACGAGACCCAAGTTGGTGTGGGGTTTCTTCGAACTGGATTTTATATCCCTTTACGCAATTTTTGATAAAATTATCGCTAGTAATGGTTTTCCATTCTTTGATAAACAAGCTTAGTCTTCCTGCTATGTCTTTTACCTCCTCTATTTTTTCGATGGCTCTTTCGTCGGTCGATTCTTGTCTCGGTTCGACGGAGTTGGCCGATACGGAGTTCTCGGCTTGAAGCGAACGAATTGTTTCCTGGGATACCCGCCCGTCTGTCTGTACTGGGCAGACGGGCCCCTCCAGTTTCCCTGGACTGGAGTTCGGTGGAAGACTTTCTTATCCTGAGCTTTGATGCTATGGCAGGCTGCCTCGATCGTCTTAACCTCCTTTATTTGATCGGCCAGTTTCTGTCCGTAGAGCCATTCATCTGAGTGAGTTGCCTCTACTACTGGTTTAACGCTTTTTTTCATCATCGGCGTGATGAAGGATTTTCTTCCTACAGACTGTTGGTGGTAAACTTCCGCCAATAATTTCCCAGTATCCGATAGAAGCTCAATGAGTTTCATCTGATCAACCTCATCTGCTGAGTCGTCGAGTAAGAGAGACACAGCTGCACCCAACGAAACGATCGCTGTACCCACGCATTCTTGCGTTTGCACGAAATGTTCGTCCCGTTTCTTTGCTACTTCTGTGATTGCGGCGCTTATTTCCAAATTTATTTTGGGGGGTTCGGCATATAATTCTCGTTTGCGAGGATACTTTTTTGTCAGGCTTTTTCTATTTTCTTCGGACAGCCCCTCCTTCATCCAGGTTTGCCAACGACTTATAATTTCTGGGTGCAACTTAATATTTTCACCCTTTACTGCATTGGGATCGTCCCCCAATAGATGCAGAATTTCCTCGTCCATGGTAATTACGTTGGAATTTCCTTCGAGAGCTTCTTCGTCCTGTCCGATACCGTCTGTGATCAGTGCGGGGGTGTCATTTTCTTTAACGAGGTCTTCCCCTGAAATACGAATTTTCCTTTATGGAATTCGTAACTAGTAACGATCATACGCTCTTGTGGAGCTTATTGAACTTATTGTTCGTTTTCCCTTATTGGGTGGCAAAGCTCGTGTGGAGCTTGCCAACTGTTTTTCGTGTGGAAAATACAGTTATATTCATTTGCATTTTTTGCAATTCCGCGTCGGTATTTGCGTTCCCCTTTTTTCGCTCTCTTGAAGGGGATCGAGAATGCTTTCTCTTTTTATCTTTTCCCATTATCTCGCGTGCTTAAATATGTTTTCTAATTATTTTTTGCACGACCTTAGTTTTTGTGTGTGAATTTGTTGAGCACAACAAAACGATATGAAGAGGAAAAACACATACAGCTCCAAGGCAACGACAGGCACGGCCAACGCGATTAATGCCGGAAACGGAAAATTTGAAAATCTAAAAGTTGTGAAAATGAGCATAGCTGACGCTACTACCAGTAATCATCGAGAACGAGACGTCGCAGTATAATTTAGATCTCATCTTAACCTTATTGTTATTATTTAGATCTTATCTCATTATTATTGTTATTATTACGATTATTACTTATTATTATTGTTATTTAATTGTTATTATTACGATTATTGCCTTTTAAATTATTATTATTTATATTACATTATCATGTCTGTATTATTATTACTACTATTACTATTGCTATTGCTACTGAGTTTATGCATAATTCCGTAGCGAAAATCGAGTGAATTTTAAACGCAAAGCATTTACCAAAAAAGTCGATTTTAATAAACTAAATATGTTCCATTCTGTTCAATGACTTTCTGCCATCTTTCCACGAGCTTCATTACCCCTCTTTCATAGAAGTCCTGAGATATTTGGGCAAATAAGCAATCCAAGTGGTTGTTGAGGATGTCCAGGTAACTGAAGGTTTTATTATTCAAACTGTTGTGTAGCGCCCGGAACAAGTGATAGTCGGAAGGTGCGAGGTCTGGATCATACGATGAGTGCATCAAAACATCCCACCCAAGCCGCAATAACTTTTGCCAGGTCATTAGATAAACATGTAGTCGAGCGTGTTGTCCTGGTGGAACACTGCGCCCTTCCTTTTCGTCAATTCTGGCCGTTCCTAATCGATTGCTCGCTTTAATTGGTTAGTTTTGAGCAGTACTCGGTCGAATAAATCGTATTGTTGGGTGGGAGCAGCTCATAATAGACGATTCCTTTCCAATCCCACCAGACACAGCGCATGGCCTTGTTCGAGTGTAATCCAGGCTTTGCAACTGTTTGAGCAGTCTCCCTGTGCTTCGACCATCATCTTTTTTGACTGACATTGTTGTAGACAATTCACTTTTCATCGCCAGTAATCATTTGCTTTGAAAATGGTTTGTTTTGATGGCGTTTTAGCAGCAAGTCGCGAGATCAAATTCAGTTTATTGAATTCTTTACTATCCCTTTAACAAATAATTATATATATATATATAAAATATAATAAATAATTATAATTGACAATGAATAATTATTATTACTGAAGCTATGACTATTAATACTATTATTACCATTTTTATGATTTTGTAATTGAAAAGATTATCTTTTTTTTTACGAAAGACACAAATGATTTTAAAAAAACTTCTTCTTTTGTCATCGTGAATACCTGCCTGGCAATAATATCCATTTGGAGTATAAAAATCAAAAGGCGGATTTCATTTAAATATATTTATTACAAACGTAAAGACGGGTCCCCAATATTTTTCCTCGTGTGAAATAGTGCTGAGAGGAGAAGAGAAAGAAGAAAAAAAAAATAGTATACAAAATATTTGAGAGAGCCTTCTCCGCATGGCGTCCTATACGAGAATATTTCACGGGATACACAAAGGGGAAAATAATTACCTTTCGCCTGCCTCCTTCGATGGATAGATATACCAGATATCGTGTGGCTACATATACATATATATATACGAATAAGAGGTTCAGGTTGAACGTTTTTTCTTTGGCTATTAGTGAGCGACGAGAGCTGAGAAACTTTTGGAGATCTCACATCGTGAACCAGCAGGTATATCCCTCTTTGTAGTTAAATGTATACATTAGGTACGCGTGTATATGTGTGTGTGTGTGTGTGGATACGAAAGTATATGCCTGCACGTGTGTATCGGGATCTCGAAGTTTCGATCGAAAATTAGAATTCAATGACTCTCGCAGTGGTCGAAGTTTCGTGCTGCGGAAGAGGTTAAGAGGGCGTTGCGTCGAGCTTCCCATCGGGTGGGAGGGGACTCCAGAACCGTTTGCCGGTCTCGATAAAAATGGGAGCCCAAAAAAAAAAAAAAATTAATCTTCAAGCTTCGGGACATTCTTGGGAAATGATAATGTCATCATTCTTTATCGTAGCTCGATTATGAAGTGATCTTGTTAGTGACGTTAGGTCCACGCTATTTTTGAGACGAAGAATTTTGGTGACGGATGTAATGTGAATTTAAAATAAAAATGGTTTTTGCCTGCAAAACGGCGGAGGATCGAATCGAATAAAATTGAATATTCACGTCACTCACTAAATTGTAATATTTATTTTAGTAAATTATGATTTAATGTATTTCTATGATTCTCTTTTTTAACTAATTTTTTTTATAAATATTTTATTTAATTTCTACATATATTGTATTATTTTTTAAAATACTTTATTAATTATCGTATGAAAGATGGCACGTGGATACTCGAACAATCGACAATTTTTCACACCATATACCAAGAATTAAGCACGATTATTTCTTTTTTTTATAAATCTTATTACGACTGTCGAGATTGTTAGTGGATCAAAGTGATCGAAGTCACGAGAATTCCGAATTTACGAGCACTTTCCGTCCGGGCTAAAGAGTTCGCCTTTTTTTTTGCGACGCATCGTAAAATTCAATCCTCACAGACGTATAGCATTAAATCCCCTCGAATATTATCCGATGTCCGCGTTTATATGTCCACCGCGTACATGCGGCATACGGCACTTTTCGCGTTGATCGTTCTCTTGGGGCGATTTTTTTTTTTTTAACTTCGTTCTTTCTCGCAATTCAGTCTGACGTGATCGCACAGTGCTTGGAATATTCCAGGCATAATCATATTTCTTGGCTGATTCAGCCGGGTATAGTTTTTGTAAAAAAAATTATCGTAATACCGAAAGGGACCTTCGCAGTATTTTTATTATATTTTTATATCGATTAAGTGAGAATATATGTGTACGTCGAGCACGGAGGTCCCATACGAGGAGGATCAATCGAACGTCCGCCTTTCTCATTCTTACCGCCATTATTATTATTCCTTTTTTTTTCTTGATATTCATACATCGTAACGCTTTCACCCTTCGACTTGTTTGCCCGCGGAGTATGTCGTTCCGCTGTTGATCGTTCTTCCACGGACTTGCCGAAATTCGACTCTGCTTTTCGGGCCTTTTTTTATCTTTGTCCTCTCTCTCTCTCTCTCTCTCTCTCTCTCTCTCTCTCTCTCTCTCTTTCTCTCTCTCTCTCTCTATCTCGCTCTCTCTCTCTCACTCTCTGAGAGAGCTGATTTTTTTTATCCGCATCCGCGGCTCCTCACACTTGTTTCTCGCCCGCTCCGACTCGTCGTGTTCCCCACAACAACAAAAAAAGGGGGAAAAAACTCGCGAAGAACCGGACAAGCGGCTTC
>OZ010714.1:7078924-7161207 GCA_963932345.1 Ophion ventricosus | reverse complement strand
ACTCCTTATTCCAAATCTCAAAGTTTTCACGTTACGCCGCTATCGGCTTTCCTGAAGAATACCGTTTTCCGAGAAAAAACTTGATAACACTGCGGAAAAAAATCGCAAAAACTTTAAAAAAAAAACGAAACTAAAGCTAACGCTGTTCTTTTCAATGATCTTATCACTGAATGGTGAGATTATTTTTTTCTACGCCTTGCACGCGATTTTGCAAAGCGGGAAAATCGTGACAATCTGACACGTTCAAAATGCCGTACCAGGTACAAAAAAAAATGCAAAAATAGAAATAAAAGAGCAAAATGAAGCTGGCTTTATCCGCTTTAAAACCCTATTTGGTAAATTGGCTTACGATTTTTATTTCGCCAAGATATTCAATTTTTTGTCCGGATAGAAAACTTGCAGGTTGCCTAATACTTTTGAGCAAGGTTGTATATATACCCATTATATCGAAGTGTAATGTTGGCTATCAGCCCATTCAGCTGTTTTGGGGACGGTGTGACACGAGGTATTGACACGAGGCATCCACATTTTCTTTCTAGATGTCACTATATAGGCCCCCCTGTACATATGTGTGTTTAAAATTGTGTGCATACATGAATATCGAGAGGCCCTATGGAGTTCCTAAACACGCGATTTGCGATCGCAACGATGCCACACTTTGTACAAACATAAATACACATATACGTCTTTTGGGGTATGTGTACATGTATATGATATATACGGAGTCGGTCAGATCGTCAGTTTTTCAACGAAATAAAACGTTCGTTAACCAACACGATGTAAATCCGACACCCTAGGCTGCACCATCATTAGAAGCTTCGTGCTATACGTATGAGAGAGAAGAAAGCAGGAGAGAGAGAGAGAGAGAGAGAGAGAGAGAGAGAGAGAGAGAGAGAGAGAGAGAGAGAGGGAGAGAGAGAGAGAGGGAGAGACTGAGAGCTTAAGAGAAAGAGAGGGTTCGAAAGAACCATCCAACAACTCGTAGAGCCTCGCGAAACACGCGAACCTTTAACACTCGCGAACGCGAGACGATAACTACAGTTCATTTTTTTACGCGGGCACATCATTTATCGTTTCGCCGAGTTCTTTCTCTCTCTCTCTCTCTCTCTCTCTCTCTCTCTCTCTCTCTCTCTCTCTCTCGCTCTCTCTCTCCCTCTTTCTCTCTCTCTATCGTTCTCATCATCATAGTCGTCTTCCCCTTGCTCCAAGAAATTCTCTTGCACGTATAGATCGTGCCCTCTTGCAAAGAGTACCGCGCCATTTTGCGCGTCCCGATTAATCGCGGCTCGACGCTCGATTTTCCGCGAGTTCCGATGATGTCCCCAACGAGTCTGAAATTTTGAGATTTTTCAGTGATGGACGGAGTCCGTGTGGAAACGAGGGTTGGTCCATTTTGATGTCGGAGTCCGCGGAGAAGGCATTCTCCGCGAAGCGGCTGTCAAATACGCGACGACAAAACGTCGATTGAAGAGCGCTCTTTGATATGATCAGGGTGACTATTATATGGTGGTCATATGTTTGTTGAGAGTCTTGGACGGAGAATTTGCGACCGAGAAAAATGTGATATTTAGTGTTTTGCAAGTCGACTTAAAAAAATAGCGTATTTTTGTGGGGAGTAGTATTTGCCAAAAACAATTAAGCATTCTGGGAAAAAAATTAAAATTCTATTCAGAGTTAAGCAGAATGAAGATAATTCAATTCCGAATACGAAAGAATCCTGAACAAACTTTTTTAAAGGCCTTAGGCCACTCTAGGATTTTCCAAAAATTGATTTTTTTTGTTTGTTGGATATGTACCAAAGTACCTATAAAATTATATTCCAAAAGATGATGGGTGTGAAAAATCTCTAAGTACGCGATTTTTTAATTCTATCGCAACCCCTCTTGATTCATATTGTGACTTTCTACTAACTTTAAACGCGTTTATCTCATAACTACATTTTTCAAGTCGGCCAGACTCATAACTCAAACAAATTTCAACCGATTCACTTGAAATTTTAACTGTATATTTAGAATTACATTTTATGAGGCACTACGTAGGATTTTTTTAATTATATTGCATAGTTCCTTTTTTATAAACAATTTTCTGATGATTTTCTCATGGCATTTTATACTTTTTGTTTTAGAAATGCGTCATTTTGACAAAAAACAATATATCAAAAAAATCCTACGTACTTCTATAGCTATTCTTATATATAATCGAAAAAACTTTAGTATCTCATGATAACTCAAAAATTATAGGAGCTGTTGGTCCGGCCGTTGACCTTTCCAAAATAAAGGCGTCATTGGAAAAATGCTGCACAGTCGCCATTTTGACATGTATCGCTGTGAACAAATAATTTTGTATAGTCAATTACGTGTATAATAAACTTCCTATTTTGTAATTCCGATTTATTGTATGGTTTCGCTGAAAAAAATAACAAAGTATGCCCTTTTTTGACCTCTAGAGTGGCCTAAGGCCTTAATTGAAATTAAATTCCATTTATTCACTTTAGAATGCGCCTTTGATACATTTATTCTTGATGACGAGATGCACAAACAAAGTTTTTTTAGGAGTATTTTGTATTTGGCAGCAGCTCATAATAGACGATTCCTTTACAAATACACCAGATACAGAGCATGACCTTTTTCGGGTGGAATCCAGGCTTTGCGACCATCTGAGCAGCCTCCGCGTGCTTCGACCATGATCTTTTTCGACTGACATTGTTGTAGACCAGCGGTTTTTAAACTTTTAAGGCCACAGAACACTCAATAAATCATTTTTATTTTACAGAACCCCATACAAAATGATAACAAATAAACGATACTGCAATTTAAAACGAGAGTGAAAACATATATTACAAAAGATATTTTAAACAAAGATTGAGACGAATGGAACTGCTTTACTACATTAGCAATTATTGCTTTAAAGTTACGTTTTAGGCCTGATTGTATTCGTATATCTGAGGCATCATCCATTCTAGACCGAAATTTGTTTTTCGTACAAGCATAAGTGGAAAAGTCTACTTCTCATTGATACGTTATTACAAAAGGGAGCAAGATTAGGATTGCCTTTTTATCAACTTCAGGGTATTCATTTTTAACACTAACCCGAAACTCATTAAGTGGCACAGACTCAAACGTGAGTTTTAGTACGGATGAGCTCTAAACATCTATCAATGAATGAATCATATTCCAGTACAGTTAGCATGGCAAGTTTACTTTTATCGACAAATGGATTGTTTACCCACTCGTTGTCATTATCAGAATAATTTGGGAAGTAAACCGATAAAGACTTCAGCAGGCTTACTAATTGTCCCATTATGATATTTTGAATTTCATTTGGTAATTCTAACTCGTTTTCTTTCAGAAAATTGAATAAAAGTGGAAAACATTTAACATTGCTATTTTTCAACGCACGTATGCCAAAAAATATTTTTTTTGTCGCTGAAATAATTCAATGCTTTAATGACAAAAAGTAACTAATTCGCGGTACCCTGCTGACTTTCCCACGGAACTCTTGGGTTCCGCGGAACACAGTTTAAGAACCGCGGTTGCAGACAATTCACTTTTCATCGCCAGTTAGCATTCTCTGCAAAAATAGTTCGTTTTGATGGCGTTTGCGCAGCAAATCGCAATCTCAAATTCGGTCCATTGACTTATTTTCACTCAGTTCGTGCGGCACTCGAACATCAAGCTTGTTTACCATTCCAAGCTTCTGTAAATATTTCGAAACAGTTGATTGGTCAATGTTGAGGTTATGTCCGATCTCTGTAGTTGTCGAAGGTCGGTCGGCGTCGATTAAAGCCTTGATTTTATCGATATCAGTAGTGACTGGCAGACCGGAGCCAAGAACATCTTGGAGATCAAAATGTTCACAATAAAATTTCACAAACCACATCCGACACACGTATCTCTGTGTGAGTTTGCGACGCGTTTTTGCTTTTTGGAAAATAAAAAAAAAAGGAAAATGCATCGAAAATACACGTTATTTCCTTTCATGTTAAAAATATAAATTAACTTTCTATACGTCACGGATCTCGATGGACACTTTTCAAAAAGCTTTCACTTAATATACGACACTCCATATGGTTGACGCATGTGCGAGCGGAGAAACAACTGCGAACGGCATCTATCGGAGTTTCGCTACGGAATTATGCATAGGTCCAATATATACAGTAACGGTAAAAAGTTTTCGATCACTTTGGATGATAGCAAATCTTCGATCACTTTGGATAATTGCGAAATTATATTAGAATAATATAAAATCATTTTATTTCTTATTTCACGAAGATATAATACTATAAAGCTCTGTAACGTGAACAACATTATTCTAAGTTTGCAACTATCCAAAGTGATGGAAACCTTCGACCGGTACTATATATATACATAAAAACGACGATGTTAAAAATATATAAATATATTCTCGACAGATTCACCCTACACGGTATCGTGACAAAAACTGTTTACCAATCCGCGAAATGAATGTACGTCTGTGCATTAAATAAAAGCAGAAGAAAGAAAAAGTAAAATCTATTTCGTCCGTTGTTGATATCTTGAATTCATAATGACGGGCGACAGCGCCAAGCTCGAGGCTCCACGTATAAAAACGAATCAGCGGACGTTTGTAAAATGGAAACATCCCCTTGCTGTCTTTTTTTCTGCCTGTCGTGAGGGAAAAATACACCTGTTTGCCGGTAAGCCCGCGCGCAATAATAGGGCCGCAATTATCCAAGTTTCGAGAGCGCATGAAATCGAGGAGCGCCTCCCTTACTCACCCAAAGTTATTGCACATTTGAATAGAAACGCGAATTTCATCGACAGTCCCCATCCCTCTGTATCATGTATATTTATTTACATATGTATATATATATATGTGTGTGTGTGTGTTTGTATGTCTACCAGCAGTGATGGAGGATGCTCTACAAGAGATATAAAAATAATCATGGAAAAGGTATTGAAAACAAAACGTACAAAAAACAAAAAGAAAATAAAACTGTACACATCGAAGAGAAATGAGAGCCGAGCGTATGGTAATTACGCGAGGCAAACGGGATCGGTCAACGTCATCGTGGGTTATTAATAAAGACGCAATGCTATAGCGAGGCAAACTGCGTCTGGTATCACGGTGCACATATATATATATATATATATATATATATATATATATATATATATATATATATATATATATATACGTAAACACACAGTGTGAGTTATTAGAAATCAGTCACCGAAAACGAGACTAGACAAAGGGTCCAGACATGATTGGCAAATCGAAAAAAAAGCATTTGTATATCGTTCAAGCCTTGAGCTTATTCCTCTTAATTCTTCGTAACGTCAAGGTCACCCCAACTTCGTAATAAGTCATTACTAAATTTAAAAAAGAGAGGACAATTTAAAAATCGGTCCTCTCTTTTATGAAACTGAAGGTAACCTTGAAATTTGTTCGATGCCTGCATAAAAAAAAAAACTCAGATGATACTCTTCAAAATTTCACTGAATTTTCGTTTTGCCTAATAATAAGATGAGTATTTATGAGTTTTCGAGTGTCTAATTTCTGATAACTCACCCGGTACGTATATTCGCCAGTCTGCAACGCATATATATATAAACGATGTGTAAGCCTGGCGATCGTCTAATCTACGACAAGATCGAGCCCGATGTGTGGCCTTCTTTTCGCCCAGTCAAGTGCTCTCTCTCTCTCTCTCTCTCTCTCTCTCTCTCTCTCTCTCTCTCTCTCTCTCTCTCTCTCTCTCTTTCTGCCTCGCTCTCTCATTTTGCTCGTTCGATTCGCCTGCGCTATAATTACTCATTCGGACGTTAATGTACGAGCGTATTAATTAGCCAAAGCGTAACCGGTAGCGTTGCTCGTTGGGGGCAACTATATATCCGCAAGAGAGCCCTCCGCAAAGGGTACATTATAACCTCTACCTACGCATCTCATACACGCGTATTATAGAGCAATCGCATTCACAGCATGTGCGATTGCTCTATACGCTTTGGCGCTTATAGGTATATATATATATATATATATATATATATAAAAGCAAATATCGACTATCGAGCAACCCTATTATCGTGATATACAAACACGTATACTCCGCACTCGTTACTCCGTACCTTAATCGTTATTCCCGTTTTTAACCAAGCGCTGTGGTACTCGATCGGATATATACGTGCTATATATATGCGTCGATGTTTCGTGCCGTGTAGCGGGGATTAATTAGCAGTTTGTAATTATGCTCGGACATCGAGAGACACGGGCCTGTCGAACTCGTTTATGAAAGCAACGTCATCGATCACTCGCTATAATAATTGATAATAGAATGAGATTTATGTATATACGAGGTGAGCCAATAAAACAATACAATCAATGTTAATCAGATTGCAAGCATGTATCGAAAGTGATGGCCATCACTTAGATACATGAAAAGGTACTTAGAGTACCTGTTTTTAGGAATATGCGCTTTCACCGTTTTTTTAGTTGATTCTGGGTTAAAAACATTGAAATTGCTTTTTATCGATTTATTATACTAAATGTTGATCGATCATCTTGATATTTGGTGTGTGAATTTATTTTTGTTTCCTTTATAAAATTCTGAAAAAGAAAATAGTGGTTCTATTAAAAAAAAAAATTGAGGTGTCTTTGAAATCTCCGAAGCGCTTCCATCTGGATAAACCTCGTAGCCACCACTCAACGACCCCCTCGAATTATGCAACTTTTGTAGGAAAAGTTTTCGCCTAAGTCTGATAAGTTAGAAGATATTTCTATCGCTAATAATTGTTGCCTCACTCAGTATATAGGAATTATTTTCGTTTTATTTCGTGATTTATTTCATATATATATATATATATTAGGTCTCCCAAAAAGTTCTGTCCGTTTTTTAAATTGAGATACATCCATACATATTGAAATACATTTATTAACATTTAGTGAAAAATATTATTGCCCTATTATAATGAAATAAAATGAAAATCATTTCTACTGACTTCACCGTTTGGGTAAGCTCATTAGAAATGGACTCATTTTAATGTCTTTATTCTGTTTTTTTCTATTTTATTATTGTTATTAAAGAAGGATTCTGCGATTATTAAAGAAGGAATCTATTTTTATTTTATTTATTATTTTTATTAAAGAACGAACATAACTTTTCGGGTATTATCGATATATATATATATATATATATATATATATATATATATATAGGGATGGCGGTATTGGAGTTCTCGTGACGGTATCATTTTACCTGAATCCACGGAACGTTTACCATAAATCCTAATTGCGTACCCCATTGATTAGTAATACGATCGATCACGCGATCATCTCGCGATTTTGTTTTTCCGACGTACGACGTAACGTACGATCGAATTTTGACGATAAAAGGACTGGCTATGGGCATTATCGAGAAGGCGAGAGACACGGTGGCGCGGATGGAGGGGGCGGGGGGTTGTACGTGTTAGGTAATGCCTCCGATACTTGGAAGGTCTTGTTCAAACTACCTAATTACGAGTGGAGTGAAGAAGAGTTCAGAAACAGGACAAGAGAAAGGAGAGCGGGAGAGAGAGAAAGAAAGAGAGAGAGAGAGAGAAGAGAGAGAGAGAGAGAGAGAGAGAGAGAGAGAGAGAGAGAGAGAGAGAGAGAGAGAGAGAGAGAGAGAGAGACAGAGAGAGAGAGAGAGAGAGAGAGAGAAGAGCGTTCACCAAACCAATTGAAATATCTCAGTTCCTCGAGTGAGAATCTTGGTTCTCCCTCTCTCTCTCTCTCTCTCTCTCTCTCTCTGGCTTTCTTGCAAACATCTCTTGGCTTCAGAGAGCACGTCTCTTACGTAGAGAAGTGTACATAGTATTCCAGGTTTGTACTCGCGGCGATGCGCTGCCCCGGAATCGGGGCGGGGTAATTTCATTACGAACAGAGATAGAGAGAGAGAGAGAAAAAGAGAGACGAGAGAAAAAAGTTTTGCAGGGCGGGACAAGACCGCAGTTACAAGCTGGCGCGGTAATTCACGCGCAAGAATTTCGATGTATGAACAAACTCGGCGCACTCCAAGTGCGGTAGTTATTCGATGTAAAAAGAAATCAAGTAAAAAAAAGGCTCGTAAAAGGATTCGCAAAGAAATGACTAATTCCATCTTTATCTTCGAGCCCAATAAAATTTAATTGAGAGCCACACACACGTGACGTGATGATAAATCTTAATTAACGAAATTGCCAAGGATATTTACAAAGTTTTATACATCGCAGAGACAGGATAACGGCAATATTAAAGGGGAGAAAAAAAAAACGTTTCACAAAAAATGAATCGGAGATCGGGTATTTTTTTTTGCCCCGGATGTAATTTTAGGCTCGAGTACAAAACGCCCATTATTCGAACGCGAGACACATCGAAAGATTTTTCGCTGCACGCGCTCCGTGCCTCGAGTGAGATAACACACGCGACGGAAGTCGTATCGTCGTTTGCACAGCATTCGAATCGTCAAATATACAAATCATTTATTCATACCGACTCGACAATAAATCTCGCACCCAAGCGCAGTATAATCGCCCCCGCGAGGAACGATGAGTGCCCAATAAATTGTTTTACGATTCGTATGTGGCGGAGGGGAGCGCGAGAGTGGCTCGATCTTTCATCTCCATTCGGCAGACTCCGGGGTCGTACCATTTCGATGTGTGTAGGCTTAAAATTTCCACGCTGTTGATTGTGTACTCATGATTTAATGGGAAACAAGAGAGGGAGGGTGCTTTTTCCCCCCTTTCTTCGTGCCTCTATGCCTCCCCCCCCCCTCCTCCTCCACGTGACGTGCTTTATGGAAAATCATCCGACCCTTTCAGAAAAGAAGGGGGTGACCTTCTCCCCTGTTACGAAACACACGGGAAGGGATAACGAAGATTTTATCCATGCCCATAAGGGCAAGGCTGGAAGACGCGACGAAACGAATGCCCAGGCACGTTCGACCAACCGAGAAAGACGAGCGAGCGATGATACTGGATGCGCCCGGAACATGGCCAGGAACTTTGTCCACGTTCTACGCCAAGCTTTACAACCCTTCGCGATTGCGTGACCCTTTAACGGGAATAATCTCTCCCACGCGTATGGCAAAGGTTGCTTCAAAATTGTGTACTCGCGATTCGGGAATGAAATCGTTCATTGAGAAAGAAAAGTCAGTTGGGACATTTTTCATACATAGGGTGTGAACGAGAAATGTTCGGATAACACGGAAATATTTCATTATTCCCGATATTCGGTGGGTCGATTAATCAATTACTAGGTGAGCAATTAAGTTTCCGGCTTTCACACATGGGTGGCGCTATACATGTCCACTTGCAAACACTTGTTTGATCGCTGTTTTCATTTCTTACGATACCAATGTTTCTTATCGGCAGCAAGTACGTATTTTCTGTTGACATATCAGTTAGTCACGCATTACTTTCTAATGTGAGTACATCGGATCGCGAAAATGAACTTTTTATGGGATTTTGTCAAAGAACGCGTAATGGCGGTAACACCTACCACGCCTGACGACATGAAAGAAAGAATACGCCGAGCATGTACCGAAATTACACCACAAATGTTGGCTGAAGTTAGACGGTCTTTTCATCAGCGAATTAACAAGTGCTTACAAGTCGAGGGTCATCACTTCGAGCATCTTCTGTAGGTAGACCCAAACCAAGGTTAGTGGATCCTTTGAAAGTGATTATTTCGATATTTTTCGATTTTTCGACTATTTTCATACTTTGCGTGACTAGAATGACCTTGTGTTGTAGGTCGCTGAATTCGTCTTAAAATCGGTAATAATGGCATCGAAAAAAAAATACATGGTTCCATTTAAAAAAGTGCAGTTGACCTTGACGTAGCTTCAGCGCCTCCACCGATAAAAAAATAGGGTGGTCCAGTATGACGGCCTTCTCGAACACTGAAATTTTTGTCTGAAACATTTTTGGATATGATCAATAGTTTGAGTGCTATTGCTCTGTAACACTTTATGTGCCTCACCCTGTATATGCTTAATAACCTACTCGAATATTATTATTGTATAACCTTTCCTTCCGTCCGAAAAAAATTGTCAAAAAAACGCTTTTTTTTAGACCATTACAGTGGTGTTAGGCCTCAAGGTTGGACATCTGTCAACAATAACCAGTCGTAATATCAAGACGTATCGCGACGCAAAAATATTTTTTCTAACAATGAAGATGTCGAGTTTTTTGCCAAATAAAAAGCATTTACGGGAAGCTTTGCTTTTCTGCTTTAAGGGGCACCATTAGTGTGACACTTGCAAAAAATGGATTTCTTTTGTACTTTTCGACAGTCTATACCTTCAAGAATAACATACGAAAATTTCAAGTGCGGATCTCGAATAGTTTTTGAACTACAGCCTTCTAAAGAGCAGCTACTCGTCGGTGGGACACGTGCGTAAGCTATCTTTCAACGCATTTTTTTCAAAAATACTTTTTTCAAATTTGCGGCAGTTCTAACTCGAATACAAATCATCCGATTGACTTGAATCTTATTTTAGCGTATTTAGTATTTGTTTCTTCATACAATGACCCTCCAGTTTTTCGATTGGATAAAAAATGTCAATTTGCCATGCAAAAAACCATCAGATTTTTAAGCGTAATTTGGAACTTTTTTTCAAAACTTCGCCATTTTGTTGGATTTTAATTTTTTTTTCACAATCCTCCGTCATTGTACAGGTAATATCTTCTAGTTTAATGGGCTTTTTTTTATTTTTTGTTTTCAGGCACTCTGAAGGCCGCAATCACTGCAGCAGTGGGAGAACTTTTTTTTTTTTTGGAGACTCGAGAGACGGCGCATAAGTCGGTTAAAATTGTATATTTCCATACAAAAAAATTACTGTATATGCATAATTTATACACAAATATATCCTCGAAATTTCAAAACATTCGATGCAATACTTTTCTTTCAATAAATTCCCGAAAATCACCTTTTTTGGGCAGTCACACTAGTGGTGGCCCTTAACATGAAAAAAATGCAACTGGAGGACGTCGTTTACTTGAGGTGGCCTACGGCGAACATGCACCATCAAAAACTACCTGTGAAGATTGGTTTAAACGCATCAGAAGTGGCGATTTCGACACTGAAGACATGGAGCGCTCCGGAAGACCAAAAACAGTTGAGGACGCCGATCCGCAAGTTTTATTGGATAAAGATGATACGCAACACTCAAGATCAACTTGGAAGGGCATTAAACATGACAATTTGAACCATGCATTGCTGGAAAAACGGCCAGAATGGGAGATGAGACACGAACGAGTGATATTGCAGCACGACAACGCTCCTTACTATCGCACTTCCATCGTCCAGGATACCATCAAAACGCTGAAATGGAATCTGCTACCCCACCCGCTGTATTCGCCAGACCTGGCCCCTTCCAATTATCACTTGTTCCGGTCGATGGCGCATTGCTTGGCTGGACTACACTTCGCCAATTTCGAAGAAGTATGTACAAAATTGGTTGGATGAATGGTTTCGGTCCAAAGATACGTCGTTTTATCATCGCGGTATTCATGCCTTGTCAGAGAGATGGCAAAAATGTTTAGCTAGCGAGGGACGATACTTTGTATATATCATTTTTTGTCTTTCTCTTGAAGTTTTCTATTTTTTATTGATAAAAAAAACCTGGAAACTTAGTTGCGGACCTAATAATTCGTTAATTAACGTAATATTATTTTTTTTCAGTAAATCATTCGTTGGCACCTTCAAAGACGGATTTAGCCAGACCAAGTGATTTCTTTCAGTCTTGAGGCAATATCTGAAGGACTCGAGATTTCTAAAATTAGTCGCAATATTGTTTTTATTTTATTTTTAAATGTCAAAAAAGTTAGACATCAGTTTTCGGAAGTGTTCTCATTGGATGGATAAAGAAATGTTACAAATTCGTTGGAGGACGTTTCCTGAATGGTTGGGCTTGAAGGAAGGAACTGGAATTGATAATAGTGAAGGGTGAAGTGTGGGGTCGGAAGGGCAAAGGGTAGAAAGGATTGGAAAAGCCCAGAAGAGCCATACGAAGGGAAAAGATACTTCGGTCCAAGTAAAAAAAAACAGTTAATTGCAATTTTCATTTGTGGCAACAAGAATCAAAACTATCAAAGTTAATTTAAATCATATTATCAATGTCAATATTATCATAATTAAATTATTACGATGAAATTAGTCCGATTAAATGATTAAATGATTACGATTAAATTGTTACATGATTCCGATTAAATTATTAAATGATCACGATTAAATGATTAAATTATTACGACGAATGATTAAGGCATTAATTAAATTTAACGATTATTTACGCAAGACTATATTAAGCTCTAAAAACATTTAACGGTTATTTACGCAAGACTATATTAAGCTCTAAAAACATGCTCTTCGTTGACTGGCACTTACGCGTGCCTTAACTTTTTTTTTCACATCGTTTATACGCACCTGTCAACTCGTCAACTCATCGCGTACATTTTTTTGTCACCCACCAGGATCATTGTCGAAGATTAATTGATTAATTACGACGAGACTGGCATAAATAACACCTCTCACCCTTCTACGGGATCTTGCTCTCCGAAGAATAATGATTATCGAGCGGAAGGGGTCTTTCGTTTCTTGTAGTCGTCCGATGCTTCCGGTGCATAATTCCGAAGAAGCATTCGCTTGCAACGTTGCATGGACAATTTTTTTACTTTAGCAATTTTCATAATGCTCACTTTCGCCAAATTTCATTTAAAAGAAAATAATTGGATCCTTTCATTGTCAGAATCACAATCTTTTGCCGTCCACAGACACGCCAGTTAGATTTTTTTTTGCCTGAAGATCTTTATTCGATTTTTTGCTACACGGTTTAACGTTGTATACATGTGTCGTCGTTTTTTTTCGCTCAAAAATCAATTGACAAGATCCCGAGGTGGCGAACAAAAAATTGTATTTTTACGTTGATTCGTAACGTTAAGCACATTCAAGTTCCCATGTATTGGGTGAAGTGAAAAGTTCTGAGCGTTTTCTGCTAGATGTCTTTAGTGAGCCATATCTCATCGCAACGGGTCATACTATACGGCGATTTAAAGGTAACATTACGCTTCAAAAAAAGTTGTTTGTCAAAGAACTTTTGTGTTTGGTGAAGCCAGTTGTGTGTTATAGCGTTCCAAAATGGAGGCAAAAAAAGAGAAAATTCGATACTTTCTTCAGTACCACTACGACTAAGGTGAAAAGGCGGAGCAGGCGGTCAAAAAAGTTTGTGCTGTTTATGGACCCAATACAGTATCGAATGCAACAGAAAAGCGGTGGTTCCAAGGATTCCGTTCTGGTAATATGGACGTCGAAGATGAGGCACACTCTGGTAGGCCAATTGTCGAAAATGTGGATAAAATGATGGAAATCGTCGAGTCAGACCGGCATGTGAGCACTTATTCCATTGCCCAGGAACTGAAGATTAGGCAAAAAACCGTTTTCGAACCATTTGCATAATGTTGGTCTCAAGAAGAAGCTCGATGTATGGGTGCCACACGAATGGACGCAAAAGAACCTTTTGGACCGAATTGATGCCTGCGATTCTTTGCTGAAACGTAACGAAATCGACCCATTTTTAAAGCGGATGGTGACTGGCAATGAAAAATGGGTTACATACGAGAATAACAGCCGAAAAAGATCGTGGTCCAATCGCGGTGAGCCGGCCCAAACGATCGCCAAGCCCGGATTAACGGCCAAGAAGGTTTTGGTGTGTGTTTGGTGGGATTGGAAGGGAATCATCCACTATGAGCTGCTCCCATCGGGCCAAACACTCAATTCGGACCTCTACTGTCAACAACTGACCAGATTGAAGCAGGAGATCGACAAGAAGCGGCCAGAATTGGCCAATAGGAAGGGTGTTGTGTTCCATCAAGACAACACCAGGCCGCATACATCTTTAACGACGCGCCAGAAGCTCCGAGAGCTTGGGTGGGAGGTTCTATCGCACCCGCCGTATAGTCCAGACCTGGCACCAAGCGATTATCACCTTTTCAAGCATTTGCAAAATTTTCTTGATGGTACAAAACTGGCCTTAAGAGAGGCTTGTGAAAATGAGCTGGTCAAGTTTTTTACCAATAGGGACGAGAACTTCTTCAATTGCGGAATTATGAAATTGCCTTCAAAATGGACAAAAGTTATCGAACAAAACGGCGCATATTTTATCTAAATCGGATAATCCTAACTATGTTAATTTCATCGTCGAAATAAAGCGAAAAAACGCTCAGAACTTTCTACTTCATCTAATATATATATATATCATTTCCCAATACGTTTATTTGTCTATATATTTCAACTGGCGTCACCGACTGGACGAATCGATAGAAGATTAATCGGTTAATTAATCAAAGCCGAATAAATTATTATTCTTCATCTGGTCTCAGGAGCTTACGCCGAAATAATTATAATGTGGTTCCTCCTCTCCATGTCCCCTCTCTCTCTCTCTCTCTCTCTCTCTCTCTCTCGATTTCTTACAGTCACGCATAAAACTTTTTCAAACGTTGCGGGCGCCATCGTGCTTCTCGTGCGCGCTTCCACGAAATCGATTTAATTGCAGAACGAACATCACACGATCTTCTCGCAGGAGAGAGCCAACGAGAGCTGCGCGGCCATATATATATATTTTTTTTTCGTCGACATTCGAACAGATTGACGAGTAAAAGGAAGGCGTACGAAATTCTTCTATCCAAATATTCCAAAAAAACTTTTCAAAAGTTAAAGAACAATCCCAAGTAATAAAAAAATCTTTTCGAAAACATTGATTGTTTTGCCTTAAAATAGAATGCTCGTTTACCTAAAAAATAATTATTGTTTGTTTAATTTCAAACAATGGTTTCATTATATTTTTTCCATTGATCAATTGTACTTGAAAAAAATAACGATATCACTTATAAAATAGCACAAGTACAACGTAGACATTATGCAAGTGTAAAAGAAATCCACACAAATTTGTTAAGCCTCAGAAATAATCTTGAAAAAAATGTTTTTTTTTTTATTTAAAAAATCAAATTACTGTTATAACGAAAAATTGATATACATATTCACAGAAATGATTCTCTTTCTTCATTTCTTGGCAAAAGATAGGTTGAAGAATTTAAGAGACAATGTTTGAAGGCCTTTTTCGTACTAAATAAAACATCACTCCCCCTGGCGAGGGAAAGATCTTGCAGCGAGTGAGGCACAAGGGGGAACCACCGAGGGTCCTAGTCGTTAGTAAGTCTGACATGTAACTCTCGCCGTTTGCATTCTCCTTTTCGATTCTTTCTACGCATGCACACACACACACACACACACACGTATATATGTATACATATACGTGTTCGTAACGAAGAGTTGACTCGAAAAGACGACTGGTCGCAGGGATTTCTCTTTTCTTCGAGACGCACGAGGAAAGAAAGAACGAGCGAAAGAGAAAAGGAGATCGGGGCTGACGGAGGAGAGCCGCCATCTCGTCCAGCAGCTCTTTCGTACAGGAGAGGGCGAAACTCCGGGTGATAGAGAAGCAAAGCTCCCGTGGGCGTCCATCACTGTCGCGGATGGATTGTCTCGACCACGGTAGCCACTTTTAAACACACTGATATATATATGTATATAACACTCTAGCGACACATAAATTTGCAGCGTGTGTGTGCCATTCCTGAAGAAAAATCTCTGGGACGTCGCAAACGGAGCTAGGAAGAGCGCGAGCTCGCCAAGCTGAAGAAAAAGATAACGCGGAATCAAGAAGAACATATATATGTGTCGGGTTTATAACGTCAGAGTAGCCTTTCAGCAACGAAACTAAAAGAGAGCGTATATGTACGGCAAAGATTGAGAATGGAAAGAAATAAGGATTCTGTGGACAAAGAGCAAAGTCTCTCCCTCTCTCTCTCTCTCTCTCTCTCTCTCTCTCTTTCTTTCTCTCTCGTCTCTGAGAGGCCTCCGGCTGATGTTCGCTTGTACTCGACGCATTCCACGACCTTGTTTCGGCTCATGTTGTACATGAGTTGCACAAGCAGTTTATACGCGTTTACGTGAGAGCGTGAGACAGAGAGAGAGAGAGAGAGAGAGAGAGAGACAGAGAGAGAGAGGGTCTTGATATGTGCCGTTGAAGAACACTTGTTCTCTCGGTGCGTAAATTTTTACTCCTTTCAAAAGTTGTGCAAAAAAGCTGACAACGAACTTTCATGAGTCTCTAATACAGCAGAAATTGTCGTAGGTATTCCATTGGATGGGTACACTTGTTCCTACTTTCTGATTGGGATCCAATGGGTCATCAAATTGGATCCCTATACTAAAACGCCATGCTCTTACATTATATACTAATCGGGATTCCCCATTGGAAACTAATGTACGAATCCAATTTGAATCCCGGATTCCCACATTATCGAACAGAATTCGATACGATTTTTGATGGATCCCAACCCATTCTACACGTTAAATTTTCCAAACAAAATATATACATATACAAAGTGAGTGAATCTTAAAAAAGTATAAATCTTTTTAAAAAAGTATAAATCGCTAAAATAAGTGAATCTCAAAAATCTATTTGAATCCTATCACTGAAAATCCACTCTAATTATCGTTTGTTATTTATTTTACTGCACTATGACATAATATCGCCACCCATGTACACGCTCACGGAACATGCACGTAAGCGTGCATGCTTCTGCACGTTATCCCGTGCGGAAATATTGTCATGGATATAGTCCGATTCGGACTAGGTTCCTGGTTTCTCAATCGGGATCCAGTCGGACATCGGATCTGATCCGGGAGCGAAATGTAACGCTCGCAAATCGGATTCCAGCCAGGATCCTAAACCAGAACTATTAAGGACTCCAGTCAGAATCCAGATAGAATCCTTGCATAGGATCCAGGCTAGAATCCCGAACTTCTAGATCAAGATTTAGTTCGATATCGAATCGGATCCCAGGGATGAATGTAAAAATCACCAGAAGATACCGATCCGTATCAGCTGGAGACGCTGGACGTTTTCTGAAATTAGTTATTCAAAGATCTGAAAAAAATTAGGTAAAAATTCGTGCAACAGTATAACTGTCAAAACTTATATATTTTAATAACAGAATATCGAACAAAATTCTTTACATTTAGTAACAATTTTTGAAAAAACAATAGATAGACTTTGAAAGACTTATATTTCCTGGAGAAAAGTGATATAGATTATTTATTCTAAGTAATTATATTTAAATTAAACGGAGATCGTTCGAACTAAGAAAATATGTATTTAATTTGCTAAGAAAAATGTATTTAATACATATTTGAAATACGTATTTTAAATTCTTGCCACCACGTCTCATCCTTGTGCTACGTAGTGAGCGCCATATGGATTCCGATGAGGATACCCCTTCTAGGGAATCTGTATCTTATTCCGATAGGGATCCCATTGGAACTTAGGTATCCCTAAGAAATTTATGCACCGGATGTTTCAACACGACGAATTTATTCTCGTAACTTTTCACATATTAACGATTCGAACGTGGTAAGAATTTTCAAACGGCGTGCATTGGGAAACAGTGCAGAATCCAATTGGATCCCAATGAGGACCCGCTATTTGCAGTGGCGCTAACAAATCTCTATAGACATGTGGGTGCATCTTGGGACTCCCCAAAAAATTTGTGTAGGGGATCACGAAAGGATATCTCTTGTTGGGTGATCTAAGAAATTCCGGTTGAGAATTACAAATGAAAAATTATTAACCGACGACAATCGGGAAGTAGCGCGGAATGCATTTTGATTCCAATGTGGACTCTCTCCCTACAGCGTCCCTATCAAATCCCCATAGACATGTGGTAAGGATCTAGGAACACCCCAATGAATTTCTGCATGGATAGTGGAAAAATGCAAAAGCAATTCTTGCTTTTGCGTCTTTCCACACAAATGGAATTTGAATTTAGATATCTCCTTCGTTGACAGGAAGCGAGGCCCTGGCTCGAACCAACCCAATCAAACCCAAACAACTATAATACACAAAGTATAATAATGATCCTATACGCTGATAGTCGTTATCGTATGTACATGATGGTAAAAGCCACTTGGAGATTCACATCGATTTGTGTGTATGAGCTGGCCGTAAATATAGACCACTGAAATCGATTCTTTCAACTCGCGGATGACACGCACAACCGTTGAAGATATACTCGAAATACGATTGTGAAACGATCGGTCCTTACGATAACACGAATCTCTTGTGCACTCCGTGTCAGCCGATCACCAACAATTTGAATAACAAAACGATTTTTGTACGCTTTGGTTATACAGGAATGGAAAATCATTCTGTGATACGAGATCGAATTGTTTATGCGCGGCGTTTGAGCAACGCGTGAGAGCAAAATTGATAGGCGTTTCTCTTCGTGATTTTAGAGATCGATGGTCCGCTTCATATACAGGGTTTCTCAAAATCACCTGACATTTTTAATTGGGCGCCATTTTTTTTTGTGGCGAACATAGCATACTAATCTTTGTAGATTAATTTTTAATAAATAAAATTTAATCACGTAATTTTTAATAAATATAATTGAAGTTTACTCTCCATTGATAGGAGAATAAAATACAAAAATATTTATTTTATGTAAAAAAAAGAAAATTCCCGAAGTTCATGCATTTTTCATGCCCCTTTACGATAACCTTGCCTCAATAACGTGTTCATAATGTTTCTCATCAGCCGTATAACATTTTTTTGAAGAGTGTCTCAAAATGACCTGACATTTTTAATTGCCCGCCATTCTTTTTGTGGCGAACAAAGAGTACTAATCGTTGACAACTGCCATCAGGAAGTCATGCAGAATTACACGATCGAGCAACGCATAAAAATTGTGAAAATTCACTACAAAAATGGTGAAAATTTTTCAGAGACGTGTTATCTCGCACCGCGGCAATGTGAATGGGCCACCAAGATCGTGCGATTTGAGGTAATTGGATTTCTTTCTTTGGGGTTTTCTGAAAGGAAAAGTGTATGCCATTCCGGAGCTCAAGGAAGCAATCGGACGCACCATTAATGAATTTAGTCCGCAATTATGCCAAAATGTTATTGAAAATGTCGTCAAAAGGGTGAGCGTTTGCAAACAGGGACGAGGCGGCCATTACTATGATATAGTGTGTTCCACACATAACCTCTATGTTCGTAACTTATATTAAAATAAAAATATTCGTATTTTTCAAATAAATAATACGTTTTATTAATAAATTAAAACGTCGGGTAATTTTGAGACATCCTGTATGTACATGTATATGGAAAAAGGATCTTTTTAGCCGTTATATTTATGTTATCTTGGTTATCAGCACATCCGACAGTTTTCGGGACAGTATTTCAAATCAAACGTCTTCAAAAATCGCTTTTGTATATGTATATATATATATATATATACACTGCCGGCTAAAAGTTTGGATAAACTAGTCGAAATTTCTTACCGCACTAAAAGTTAGATAGCGGTCTCAAGAATAAAGATAATTAAAAAGAAAAAAAAAATCTTTTTTCATTTTCATTTTCTCATTTTAATTTTTACAAATTAAAAAAAATGCCACAAAAATTGTAGTTAATTAAAAATGCAAATGTAAACAAATTTCCTTTCTTAATTTATTATCCTAGCCTTTCCACTCCTCAACGTTCCAACCAAAATTTTCTAAAAAAAAGCACAATAAAGGTAAACTTGTCCTCTTTAAAACGCCTCTTGGGAAATTCAATTATCTTTATTTTTGAGTCCGCTATCTAACTGTTAGTGCGGTAAGAAATTTCGACTAGTGTATCCAAACTTTTGGCTGGTAGTGTACATATATACATATTTACAAAGGCAATTTTTGAAGACGTTCAACTAAATATACATACAGTGGCGTGCAAAAGTTTTAGGCCACCCCATATTTTTTTAGTAAAGCGATAAAATATTTAATTCCTGAACTCGTTAATCATTTCAAATTTCTAAGAGAGCTATGATATCAATAAATAGCGTGATATATAATTTTTTTGTTTGGCTTATTATTCGGGACAACGTCCAGTGAGTTTTGTCAGTGTGCAAAAGTATCGGGCTGACCGAATACGAATTCACCATTCGTTTCCCTCTTAAACCGTCAATTTTCATTGAAAATTGTCGAATCCGTATGGAAACAGGTTTTGCGTGTGTAGGCGGCGTAATTTTTAGCGTAACTTTCCCGTCGGAAGGATCCTTGAAATGTAAAAGTCGGAAAAAAAATGTGCGAAACTCATACGGACGTGTGGAGTGCATTAACGGATGAGGCAAGGGTTGAAGGGTACCAATGTGAAAAAAATGGATTCTAGGGGCAGTAGAGGGCGGGGGCGGCGGAGGGGGGTGTTACATTTACTTTAGCTCTTCCTATACACTTAACATGCATTATGCAGACGCCGCGATAAACCAGGAAGTGATTTAGGGCGAATGTAGGTAACAAGTTCGCAAGGCCCTCTCGGTTGAGTGCGCGCGCGGGGGTGGTTGCCTCTCATTGCCATGGAAACCGATATCGATCCTCCCTAGGGGTGCTCGGAGGTCCAACATACCCTCCCACATTCTCTACCCTTCTCTCTCTCTCTCTCTCTCTCTCTCTCTCTCCCTATCTATCTCCCTCTCTCAAGCCTGAATTCACTCACTATCGCCCTATCGCGGGGCACAAAAAAAGGGTGGTGTTTGACGAATATTCAATTCACCTCCACTTCGCATCCCTCTTTTTATCTCCCATCGGCCGTAAGGACAAAAACGTCAGCAAAGGCGGAAAAAAATTGCGGTTTCGCGTTGCCTCGTTTACATGTTAATCTTTCACGAATTGAGGATGCACGAGCGGCCCATGAAAATTTAGCAAACAATGAGGCGAAACGGTGTGCGAAAGTGTTCGAGAAAGGGGTGGAGGAATGGCCGCTGCATAGGAGGTCTTTAGGAATGAAGGGTGCATGAAAGAAAGATAGAGAGAAAGGGAGGGAGGGATGGAGAGAGAGAGAGAGAGAGAGAGAGAGAGAGAGAGAGAGAGAGAGAGAGAGAGAGAAAGAGAGAGCTTAGAAAGATATAGGAAGTGTGAAAAATCGAAGGTATGTGTTAGGGGTGGATAGTGCATGTATGTGTAGGTGTATGTATGTAAGTATATACTCACAATGGAATAGCAGAGGGTGAGAAGATAAAGTAAAACAGCCTTATTGATTTCAACACACGCCTCTTTTATTTGATTTGTGATGCTTTTTCGTGGATTGAACCTTTCAGGAATTAAAAAAACGGACAAACATTGCTTTGTTCAATAATCTACATGTATATGACTTCCCGTTGCTACCGTTGCTAAAATTGGCTATGATGCTTGGTGATTTTTTTTTTCCATTGCAGCCATCCTCAAGTTTGTTTGGGTTCCATGAGCAAGTGGAGGGTGCCTTCGTGCTTAGTAACTTCCATTTAGCTGGAACTTTTACGCGGGTAAATGGTGGGTTACGTTGGTCGAAAAGTCTTAAAATGTATTTTACGATCTTTTTCCGGCACCCGTGCAGAAATTTCTTGAGGATACCTAAGTTCCGATCGGATCCCGATTGGAATCCGATCGGAGATTTTCTTAGTTCTTAGTTCGAACAATCTTCATTTAATTTAAATGTCATTACTTAGAATAAATAACCTGTATCACTTTTCTCCAGGAAATATAAGTCTTTCGAGGTCTTTTATTAAATGTAAAGAATTTTGTTCGAAATTCTGTCATTGAAATATATAAGTTTCGACAGTTACACTGTAGCACGAATTTTTACCTAATCTTTTTTCAGATCCTTGAATAAATGATTTTAGAAAATGTCCAGCCTCTCCAGCTGATACGAATCGCTATCTCCTGGTGATTTTTACATTCAGCCCTGGGATCCGATTCGATATCGAACTAGATCTTGTTCTAGAAGTTCGGGTTTCTAGCCTGGATCCTATGCAAAGTTTCTATTTGGATTCTGACTAGATTCCTTAATAGTTCCCGATTAGGATCTTGGCTGGAATCCGATTTGCGAGCGTTACATTTCGCTCCTGGATCCGATCCGATGTCCGACTGGATCCCGATTGAGAAACCAGGATCCTAGTCCGAATCGAACTGTATCCATGATGATATTTCTGCACGGGCAACTACAGCTCAAATATGCAACGAATTAAGGTGAATTGAAAGATTGGAGAAAAAAATTTCGTTGCATCGTGATGTAGTTTTCATAGTCATTAAAATTGAAATTGATGATCGAAAGTTTTCAAATCATGATCTTAAGATAATGGAATGTAATGAGATATTAAATAAAATAACAGGAGCTTGCAAAAATTGAACGATTCTTCAATGGCAAAGTTAGGGTCAAAGTAATCGAACAAAAGAAATTAATATATCTTCGATCACTTCGATGAAATCTGATTATTAATGGAGTTCAGATGGAATGTCCCGTATTGGGTGTGGGTGCGATCGACGATGGGCTATCCCTCTCTCTTTCTCTCTATTGTATTTTTCAGTCGATTCTTATTCGCGACTCACATACACAGGATACAATATACATTCGGGAAGATCATTTACCTACACACAGATAGGGGAGAGATAGGTGAGGAGCGCGTGTCAGAGCTGTTACGCAAACAGAATGATTGATACATTAGTCCCGGAGCATTACCCACGAGGGGGTGTTCTTTCGTTCGATTCTCCGGTACTCTCCTCCCTCGTCCCAATCCTCTCGGCTCTTATTCGAAGCTGGTAAATTGATTTCTTTTCGGGAAAATTCCACGTACTCGCAGACTCACACGCGCGAGAGAACGTGATTTATTCGAGTGAATCAGGCAGTTTGGGTTTGTTCGAGTTTTCAAGGACATCGGAAGGAATATTAAAAATAAATTTAAAATATATAGTGAAAGATAATTTAAAATAAAGTAATTAATTTACAGTAAAGTGACAATTAACTTAAAAAAAGGAAAATAAATTCACAATAATCGCATGTATATAATAAATCCCTGTGAACACTAGACATTAAAATCCAAATTTTACTAATTCCAATGAAACCGTGAACTGGAATCTCATTCAAACTAACCTCACAATAGCAACAAAAAAAATCGTGAATTCTCCCGTCTATGCCCTACATTTGTGCTTAATGAATTAACCATTTAAATAAAGTATCCCCTGCTATTTTTTCTCTTCCGCTGCAATGTCGTTATTCCCTCCCTCCCTCCCCTCGCGGATTCGATCGTATCCAGTGCAAATTTTTGTGCTTCAAGAACCCTCCCTATTCATCCTCTTTTTTCCATTGTATATGTATATTTCCTTATGTTCACTCCAGGTACTGGACGCGGGGAAAGAGTCCTGCTCCATTCACTAACGATCGCTTTCTTGCACCCTTCTCACCCTTTTCTCCCTCTTGCCTTTTCTTCCGTGCTTATCGGATCTTTTGGTACGTTCGTGCGCACCGAACGTCGAGAATGCATCGAAGTTGCAGTTATACCTGCACCGTGCACTTCAGTTGCACGTGAATCTTGCAAGCCAATCGTCAATATATAAATATATATATATACACACATACAGGGTGACAATTATAAGGTGGTCATGTGTTTTTTAAGAAAAATATGATTTTCACTGGTTCTTCAAGTCCTCGTCGAAAAAAAATATAGCCTATTTTCGTGATGAGTAGTATTTGCCAGAAAAAATGGAGCATTTTTGAAAAAAAATCCAAATTCCATTTTGAGTACAGCAGAATGAAGATAATTCAATTCCGAATACGAAATACTCTTGAAAAGCTTTTCTTTATGTATCCCGGGCATCAAGAGAAAAATTATCAAAGATGCATTCTAAAGCGGAAAAATGGAATTTAATTCCATTTAAAAAAAGTTGTTTTTTTTCAGGATTGTTCCATATTCAGAATTTAAGGCAGTGCGGTCTATACATTTGAAAATATTGTTATTTTTTAAATTAAATTTAATTATTCTACAGACCTTTACTAAATACGTATGTGAAAAGCGTTCAATGATACTCATAAAATTAGCCGAGTTATAGAAATTATAAGGAGTACGCTCAGGGAGCTGCGACATGCAGCAAACTTTGAACGCGTTTTTCTTGAACCTATGTTTTTCAAATCGGCAGCCACGATGTATAACCGATTGTCCGATTGAGCTCAGATTTGGCATACACCTTCAGTAGACTGTTTATCAACGTTGGTAGCAGATATGAGTGAATTTTTTTATTTTATATACAGTGGCGTGCAACAGTTTTGGGCCACCCTATTTTTTTTTAATAAAGTGATAAGATATTTAATTCCTGAACTCGTTAATCATTTCAAATTTTTAAGAGAGCTATGATATGAATAATAGCATGATATATAATTTTTTTGTATGGTGTATTATTTGTGTACAGCGTCGAACGAGTTTTCTCGACGTGCAAAAGTATCGGGCCACTATTCCGTCCGGCTTCGTACGTACAGTTTGTGTGTGGCCCAAAACTTTTGCACACTCGTTAAATTAAAAAGTGATAGACAATCAGATATTTCAGAAAAATATCTATGTATATAATTAATTGTTTTCAAATAAAAGCGAATGCATGTTCTCACAACTCGTTAATCTTTTTTCCCACCGTTGTATTTCGAAGCAATATGCCTGAAAAATAGGATAGCCCAACAATTTTGCACGCAACTTAATATGACTCGTACAATGGCCAGAAAAATAGGAAAAATGGATAATCAAAGTTTGGCATGTCGCTATTTTGTAATTTTTTTTGCTTGCTGAACCTGATTTCAAACATCACAACACTCATGCAGATTAAGAATGTGTTCGGTTTCCTTTTCACGTGCGTACAACGTCCACTTGAACTATTGGCCGCCAATTGGAGACCTTTCTCCGCGCACTGTTGAAAATAAACGTACAAGAGTACATGATGACAATTTTTCAAATTTTTACATATTCCAAACCCTTCCTTGACACACTTAAGTCTGGTCTTCATCTCGCAGAGCAAAAAAATTAGGTGAAAACGATGCCTTTGAAGAAACGGAAGGAAATTAGCTGAAAACGATGCCTTTGAAGAAACAGAAGTCTATGCACCAGGCATAGCTGATTAGTGTAAGTATACATTTTTTATAAGAAATCTGGAATCAAAACTTTAAACCCAATTTTCTCGAAACAACAATGGCTCCGTCAGGTACTAAAATTACTTAATTATAATAATAATTTTTTTTTCACCGATTTTCAACGAAAAAAAAATCACGATTTGTTAATTTATTTTTTACAAGTTCGCTATTTTGTTATTTATTAATAAAAATGTGTATATCTAGTACGGGACTGAGCCTCAAGCATACAGAACAATAATCAATTTAATTTTTTTTTGTTTCAAATGACTCTAATTGCTGCAATCACCCGCGCCACCTACCTACCTCCATTTAAAGGTGTCTACTTTAACTTAAAAAAACGATTATAAAATGTTGTACAATTAAGTAAACATTTTTTTGTATATTTTATGATGTCAATAAAAACAGGTAAAATTTTTTAAATAATTGTATTTTATTTTGTTATAAAAAAAATTGTCAAATAAGCTTCCGAAACGGGCCTGAACACCAAGACTACATCCTTAAATCCAGCCACTTCTTTGACACATTGGGTCAATTTGACTCAGAGCCGATCTTGTCTACTTGTCATCAGCTGACCGTCGTCCGCTTTTTATTTAAAAAAAAATCAGGAACACTATTTAAAACTTTCTTAATATGTGGGAATTAAAAAAAATGAAAAATATCAAATTAATTTGTTGAAAAAAATTCTTGAAAATGTTGTGTTTGGCTAGGGATATTGGGTGTCGAAAAATTTGCCCGGGTCAAAATGACTCAGTGTGTCAAGGAAGGGTTAAAGAACCAATAAACATGTGTAAAAAATTTCAGAAAGAAAACGTCAACAGTTTAAAACTTACTTCATCCTAAAAATCACCGCCAAACCAGCGCTCTAGACAATAATACTGCCTCAATTATCTTCATTCTGCTGAACTCGAAATGGGATTTTGATTTTTTTTTCCAAAGTGCTTATTTTTTCCGGCAAATAATACTCAGTACAAAAATATGCCTTGCTTTTTTTTAGAGGACTTGGAAAACTATTGAATATCATATTTTTCTCGGCCGCAAACTCCCCGCGTCAGAAGCTTGGAAAACCAGCCACCTTGTAGTTGTCACCCTGTATAGTGTGTACTCAGTGACTTCGTTCGAAGGTGTTACAGTTCACGTTTAATTAGGGCCAGGAACGGCGGGTGCGCGCGCGAGTCCGGAATAAATAAGTTAATTAAACGCTTGGTGTCCTACATCACTATACGTACATACAGACCATATATACACGCTCTACATACTTCTTAACTCGACTTTTCATGGAAAGAACAAAAAAAAAAAAAATGCAAAGCTTCGTTGGCCGCGGCTTCGATCCTCATTTTATGTGTATACGTGTGCGTACGCACGTACTGTGTGCATAACCGTATATATTATAGCTCACACTTTACGATTTCCTTGACGCGTACACATCCCGGATCACATCGTTTTTTTTTTGTTCTCTCTTCTTCGGGGTGTGAGAACGCACGGTTGCGAAGCATCAGCGAAATCCTCCTGCCGATACGTAACGGGCGTTTTTTTTTCTTTTCATCTCTTTTCTTCTTTACGAAATTCATACGATTTCTCGTGCAAACGAGTGCACTCCTTGGGCTCGTCTGAGAGCTAATTAGGAGCTGGGGTAAGCGAAGGAAACGAGAAGATTGAGAGATAAAAATATGGCGTGTTCATTGGCTTTATGGTTATTTTATTTTTGCACGATTTTGCGAAAAATGGCTCGCGAAAGTGAGACGTACGCGTGCGTACCTCGTTGAACGTGAAGGAAGCTTGGCTTTTTTTTTTTAATTCTGATAAGATAAACGGCAATTTTTTTTCTTCTATTCTTGGCGTTCTTCAATTAAATGCGCGAGTGACATTATTAGCGGACAGCCAAGTGGTGACAGATATTTTTTTAATTATCCCGATTCAAGGGTACATTTTATTTGAAACAATGAGATAATTGTTTTTGCAAGAGCTTCGATTTTATTTTTATTGTTATGTGCTACGTTATATTACGTGCTACACGTGGTAAGAATCCGGGAGAGTATTTTCGGGAGGAAGGAACGTCTCGTGTGCGTTGTACAGTAGCAACCTCCAGAATTCAATTTTCAGCTTGATTTGTCAGGACGTCGTCGGTGTCAAGCTGCCGAGAACTCGTGGCACGCGAGATTTCATTTTCCCTTCTCAGTTCTTCACAGAAGTCCTCGGTGTCTGTTGTGGATTCTTCTTCTTGTCGTCCTTCTTGTGCGATCTATTTTATAGTGCTCCCTGGCGCATCGAGAGAGCGAAAAAAAGAAAGAGAGAGAGAGAGTGAGGGGGAAGAAAAATAGATAGACAGATAGAGAGGTAGATGGATGGATAGCTTGATAGGTATATAAATAGGTATATAGATAGATTGGTAGATAGATAGATAGGTAGATAGATAGATACAGAGAGGTAAAACTCCATGGTATTTACAACAAACCGCCATGGTAAAAAAAAGAATAGTAAAATTCCTTATAATTTATTGATACCGCAATCATAATATTCCGTGCAGAAATATTGTCATGGATACAGTTCCATTCGGACTACGATCCGGGTTTCTCAATCGGGAACCAGGCAAACGTCGGATCGGATCCGGGAGCGAAATGTAACGGTCGTAAATCGGATTCCAGCCAGAATCCTAATCCGGAACTATAAAGGACTTTAGTCAGAATCCAAATAGAAACTTTGCATAGGATCCAGGCTAGAATCTCGAACTTCTAGACCAATATCTAGTTCGATAACGAATCGGATCTCAGGGATGAATGTAAAAATCATCAAGAGATACCGATCTGTATCAGCTGGAGACGCCGGACGTTTTCTGAAATCATTTATTCAAGGATCTAAAAAAGATTAGGTAACATCTGGTGCTACAGTATAGCTGTTAAAACTTGTATATTTTAATAACGGAATTCCCAACAAAATTCTTTACATTTAATAAAATTTTTGGAAGAATAATATATAGACCTTGAAAGGCTTAGATTTCCTGGCGAAAAGTAATATACATTATTTATTCTAAGTTATTACATTTAAATTAAATGGAGATCTTTCAAACTAAGAAAATATGTATTTAATTTGCTAAGAAAAATGTATTTAATACGTATTTAAAATTCTTGCCACCACAGCTCCGCCTTGTGCTACGTAGTGAGCGCCATCTGTATTCCCTTTTAAGGAATCCGTATCATATCCCTATCGGGATCCGATCGGAACTTAGGTATCCCTAAGAAATTTCTGTACGGGATGGTTTACCCAACTATGACCCGGATTCACACGGATGTCAAAATTGAACGAATTGAAGTTTGAATTGCTTCCGCACCCATCCTATTCACCAGATCTAGCTCCTAGTAACATTTTTCTGTTTCTCAATTTGAAAAAAAATCTCGGTGGGAAAAAATGGGTCAAATGCCGAGGAGGGAGATGCTGTAAACCAGTATATTTTCCGGAATTAGACAATCAATTTTTTGCTGACGGTGTGAAAGATTGGGAGAAGCGTTAAACAAAATGTATCAAGTTGAAGGGAGACTACATCGAGAAATACATTTTGTTTTGCTTCGAAATATGTGTTTTTTTTTAAAGGCCGGAAACTTTTTAAATACCTATCGTAATATGCTACAAATCACTATAAATATCGTCGCAAATCACAAGCAACATTTTTTTAATCAATCTACATAAATATTAGTCCTGTTCGTTATTAGGATCTTGGGGGTGTTAATTTTTGATAGTGTAAGGGATTATCTATTTTTTGAAAATCTACTATATTATAAAGCATTGGACAAACAACGTATACTTGTAAGATATGTCGTTGCGGTTAACATATGTGCATAATTTATAGAACTGCTAAAATATCAATAAGCAGTACTATATTTTCGGCATGAACTATAGGTATAAAATATTGTTGTCCGCTCCGGGAAATATAAAATATGGTTGAAAACACCATACATTTCTCTCAGTGTAGATAAATAGATCGATCGACATCTAAATACATAGATAGATCGATAAATTGGTAGATGAATAGATAGATAGAGAGAGACAGAGGGTTTGTCTGAGTCGTTTCGTTTCATGACCCTTCCAAAAGACAGAAAGCGTTTCGTGTAGCCCTTCAGTAATAAGACCATGCTCGTCTCGTATCCAGCATCGATCTTCGCCCTGCGTTTGGATGCTGTAGGCGGAACGAATAACAACCCTCAAATTGATAACGGGGATGGTAATACCCTCTTCCATCGTCTCAGTAAGCAAGTGTTGCTTTTCTACCCCCTGAAATCGAAACTGAATAAACCAATAAGTAAAACGAATAATCGATGTTTAAAAAAATTCAAACTAGGTGTATGTCCTTAAAAACTGAGAGGAATTTCCGGACAATGCAATTGGGGATAATTATAATCTCATAAAATTATTGATATATACTCAGTGAATGAAAGAATTTTATAAATCGATAAATAAATCTATGAATTTATTAATATTAATTCTCAAATAAATATATTCAAATATAATATTAAATTCAGTCTAAATTGAATATTGAATATAAAAATTTATAAATGAATTTATATTAATTACAAAATAAACTTATGGACACTGGTAGATGTGCGGTCGGGATTCGGCTCGGGCAATACTCGGAGCGGTGACCACTTAACCATGCCGACTCGGCAAATGTAGCTTAAGATGGCTGAGGATGCAATGGAACGTTAGCTTAGATTAGCGAAGTGCAGGTAGGAAGGAAAGGGTTGAATTGGGAAGGTTAATACGTAAAAACCCGCAAGGATATACGTGGGAATACGGGGGCAAAAATACTTATATAAAATAATCTTATAAATTAAGGGAACAGTATCAGTCTATTTCCGGATATTTTTGATTTTCTAAAAACATCAGTTTCGTATACTACATACCTGTAGGAAAATACGGTAGAGAACGTTATTTAGGTCGGAGTGACCGATAAGTGGCTAAAAAGAATGACACAATAGAAGCGTCTTTGCGCGCGGAGGGCACAACCGCCTTGTCGAGCGTCCAAAGCTCGCAGAACAGAGATCCAAAACTAAAAATTCCAAGAAAGTGAAGCTTTTGAAGAAGCTGAAGGAATAATGCATGGACCAGGCATCGCTGATTGAAGGTAAGAGGTTTTTTTTTAAAGTTTTATTTACATTTTTAGAAGCGAAACTTTAAACGCGTTTTTCTCAAAACAAGGTTTTTCGTGCTTGTCGACATGATTTTGGAAAAAAATATTGCACCGATTGGGCTCAAATTTACAGGAATTATTCTATGCATGTATCCCTTCGACCCCTACTAACGGTATAAATATTCATTAATATTTAATCCTATTTTTAAACAAATTAAGTTGCAAAAAACATTCCAAACTGCAAAAGTGCGCCATTTTGTTTTATTTTTATCGGGGGTCGAAGTTTTTAGTAGGGGTCATAACTGCAACTTCACTTTATAATAAAATACTCGACTTTTTGTTTTCAGATGCTCTAAAGTTAAGATTTCGTGTCGACAAGGTGAAAGCAAGGGTAACTTCAGGTAGCCAGATCGACAAGATAAAGTTTTGGAAAAAAATTTAAAAAAATTTTCCTTGTACTTTGAAACTTCTATTTTCATGTATTAAAAGATTACAATATTAAGATAAATTTTATTATGAAAAAAAATTCTTGAAAATATGTGCAACAGATGGCGACTGATGCCTTAAGGCCTTAGGTCACTCTAGGATTTTCCAAAAATCTATTTTTTTTTTGTTAAAAATGTACCTTAGTACCTATAAATTTGTATTCCAAAATATTATGGGTGTGAAAAATCTCTAAGTACTCGATTTTCGAATTCTAGCGCAACTCCTCTTGATTCATCTCGTGACTATCTACTACCTTTAAACGCGTTTAACTCAAAACTACATTTTTCAAGTCGACCGGACTCATAACTCAAACAAATTTCAATCGATTCACTTGAAATTTTAACTGTATATTAAGAGTTACATTTTCTGAGGCACTACGTAGGATTTTTTTTATTATATTGCATAGTTCTGATTTTATAAACAATTTTCTGACGATTTTCTCAAGATATTTTATACTGTTTTTTTTAGAAACGCTCCGTTTTGACAATAAACAATATATCAAAAAAATCCTACGTACTTCTATAGCTATTCTTATATATAATCGAAAAAACTTTAGTGTCTCGTTATAACTAAAAAATTATAGGAGCTGTTAGTCCGGCTGTTAACCTTCCAAAAATAAAGGCGTCATCGGAAAAATGCTGCACAGTCGCCATTTTGACATGTATCGCTGTGAAAAAATAATTTTGTATAGTCAATTACGTGTACAATAAAATCCCTATTTTGTAATTCCGATTTATTTTATGGTTTCGCTGAAAAAAATCACAAAATATGCCCTTTCTTTGCCTTTAGAGTGGCCGAAGGCCTTAAAAAAAATTACAAATCGCTCTTTATTTCACAGTTAAAAACCGAAAGGAATTTCAGCACAGCTCGATACACCTCCTAACGAATCTTTGTGAATATATATATAAAATAATATTACATTGTGAAAGAAAGGATGTTTTTTTTATCGTCAGAAACTGAAACTCCTACACCGTCATATATATATATATATATATATATATATATATATATATATGCGTGTTAAAAAGTACATACAAGGTGTGTCTGTAGCGTAAAGACATAGCCAGTTGCGCGTGAAACCACCACCACCACCACCACCACCACCACCACTACGCCGGCGGCGGTAAGAAAACGACTGCCTATTTCAATGGCAGCTCATTAGGTTCTTTTAATCACTGACATTACCGCAATCCGTATAATTGTGCCCCCGAGGTCGCAACGGTCCGAACATAGATGACTGTACACGCGTGTGCACACAAATGAACAGTAAACAGTCACACAGAGGTAACTCGGCAATTTTAATTACCAAACGTGCGGCATCGCAATAAAGCAAGGCAATTGCAACGACGATGACGTTTTTGCTCATCAACTAAGAGACTATCACGGACTTCCGCAAATTATAAAGCGCGCGGACTTTGCGATATGGGAAATTAAAATCTGGAGCAAAATGGAGTCTATAGGGAGTTTAAATTATATGCACGTAGATGCAGAGTAAAAAAATGAGCCTTCGTGATGAACGATTAGACGTAACTTTTTTCAAATGCAAACGTGTACGGTCGAGAAATAAAATAAATGCGAATCGAGAACTTTTCGGCAATAACGACTAGAGCAGGGTAGAGCACGTCGCGAGCTGAGTGTGAATTTTGAGTGTCACCGGAGATCTCGTCTCTGGGGCTGTGTGTATATGTCATTGTGGACCGAGCTCCGGAGGCTTGCACGTCTCGTGAGTGTCACACAAAGGGAGGGGGCTAAATGACAAATATTTTCCCCGTTGTCGACGGCTTCGCTCGTTCCTCCTCTTCTCTCTCTTTCTCTCTCTCTCCCTCTTTCTCTCTCTCTCTCTCTCTCCCTCGGTCTCTCACTTGCCGAACAAGCATACGAGGTATAGAGATACCGATAGCATATAGGGGTGCCACTCGCGAGTCACAAAGCGAGAGAGAGAGAGAGAGAGAGAGAGAGAGAGAGAGAGAGAGAGAGAGAGAAGGGAGAGAGAGAAAGAGCGTTTTACATAAGGGTGCGAAGTGTCTGGTATGCGAGGCACGCGCCGTGATTTGTTTTCCCTTTTCCATCCTCGTCTCTTTTAGCCTTTATATATACAATCACTCCCGCAACACACGTTTAACATCCTTTCGACAAACGTACGCGAGAAAATATTAACTCGGTTTTTTCTCTCTCGGTGTGAAGACACGTGAAGCTAGAGCAAAAATAAAAAATACACGCTCGGAAACGCAATCCTCCTGCATATTTATTGTTTTTACAAATTTTTACTAATTTTTTACCAATTTTCTAAATTTTTACAAAAAAATTGATCTCGTTTTCTCTCTCTCTCTCTCTCTCTCTCTCTCTCTCTCTCTCTCTCTCTCTCTCTCTTTCTTTCTCTCTATGGAAAAAATAAAAAATTATTGATATCCACGAGGCCTTCGAGCTTTGCGAGTACAATAGTTGGGCAAAAATAATAAAATAAATTTCTTGGCACAAAGGAATGTGCTGCTTGTTCCCTCATTTGTTTCTGATTACTGTAGCGATGCGACAATTATGCGAATTTACGTTCCGAACTCTTGATTTATCTATCTCTGCCAGGCTAGATTCTTTCATTTTCTTGTCATCTTTTTCCGTAAATTTTTCTTCTTTGTTTCATCATTCAAAATAAGTATTGCCCGACAGTTATTGGATCCATGAATTTATATCCTTCAACGACTGAATTCATTCAAAGGTGGAAAAAGAAAGAGAAAGAGAGAGAGAGAGCGAGAGCGAGAGCGAGAGCGAGAGCGAGAGCGAGAGAGAGAGAGAGAGAGAGAGAGAGAGAGAGAGAGCGAGTGAGTGAGTGAAGAGGAAAAAGGGATGGGGAAAAGAGGAAAGAGGAGCAACGATATTTTGAACCCGTTATATGTATGTATGCAATGTTGGCTATCAACACACCTGACAGTTTTAGGTATGGTCCAAAAAATATTAAAAAATAAATCATCAATTACGTTCATTGAAAAGACTTTTATTCAAATACGCTCACATCTATCTGAACGTCATTTCAAAGTCATTGGCTTTTACATATGAACGAGTACGTGGACCCTTAGTTACAACGACAATGCTCTTGAAAGTCTTCAAAATCACTTTTCCATATATATCCTCGTCCGATGGTTCGAGCGACGTTTCGTTGGACTTTACTGAAGTCCTTACGGAGGTTCCGAGCTCATGAATCTATGCAAATGAGAGGGCCAATTATGTTGCGAACCCGTAAAAACTGCACCTTGTTAGGCCACGCTCTCCCTCTTCTTCTCGCTCTCACTCGGCTCTAAGGTAAACTTTAACGGCGTGACGTAACCATGGGGTGGTGGGTTCAGGCCGCAGGCTTGAAACTCGTCGGACACCGGATGGTCGAAAGGAATATAAGGAGAACGCGCGAGAGCAAAATAAAAGCACCAAGGTACGGTAGACTTGGTGGTTGAAGATTCCGAGATGCGTATATCCAGAGATATTTTTAAAATTCGAGAATTACGACTCCGTCGCATTGTTCCCCATTAAAATCATTGACGCTACATAAAAAAGTGCTTTTTCGTGTCGTGTGGTATTGTAATGCTGTAAAATGCCATTTAATTCTTGTAATACTTAAATTTCTTGTTTTTGGACCATTTCCGTGGCATTGAGGTGTACGCATATGCATTATTGGGTAACATTTAACACTGTTGGCAATTGTTTTTTCTATTTGACACGTATCTACATCCCTAACAAATCCCTATAGAGATGTAGATGCGTCTTGGGACTCCCCGACAAATTTGTGAATTTTTGGATCCAATAAATTCTACTTGAAAATTTCAAATAAAAATTCTCAAACGACGTTAAGGCCTTAGACCACGCTAGAGGCAAAAAAGGCATATTTTGTGATTTTTTTTCAGCGAAACCATAAAATAAATCGGAATTACAAAATAGGGGTTTTATTATACACGTAATTGACTATACAAAATTATTTTTTCACAGTGATACATGTAAAAATGGCGACTGTGCAGCATTTTTCCGATGACGCCTTCATTTCTGGAAGGTCAACGGCCGGACCAACAGCTCCTATAATTTTTGAGTTATGATGAGAAACTAAAGTTTTTTCGATTATATATAAGAATAGCTATAGAAGTACGTAGGATTTTTTTGATCTATTGTTTTCTGTCAAAATGGCGCATTTCTAAAATAAAAAGTATAAAATGCCATGAGAAAATCGTCAGAAAATTGTTTATAAAAAGGAACTATGCAATGTAATAAACAATACTACGTAGTGCATCAGAAAATGTAATTCTAAATATACAGTTAAAATTTTAAGTGAATCGGTTGAAATTTGGTTGAGTTATGAGTCCGGCCGACTTGAAAAATGTATTTTTGTGATAAACGCGTTTAAAGTTAATAGAAAGTCACGGCATGAATGAAGAGGAGTTGCGCTAGAATTCGGAAATCGAGTACTTAGAGATTTTTGACACCCATCATCTTTTGGAATATAATTTTATAGGTACTAACGTACATTTTTAACAAAAAAAAAAAAAACAAAAAATCGATTTTTGTCAAATCCTTGAGTGGCGCAAGGCCTTAATCGGGAAAAAGTGCAGATTCCATTTGGATTCCAAAGTGAACTCCCTACGTGCAGCGTCTCTATCATATCCCTATAGGGATGTGATAGGATTTGAGGGCTCGCCAATAAATTTCTGCACGAGCACTTCCCTAAATGACGTTTATTCGGTAGAAAAGTAGACATCTTCGATACGATAAACATAACAACTGTTTATACTTCAGTCAATTATACCTTTGTGAATACGGGAATATACCTTTGTGAGGGCAAAATCAAGGGTCATTTTTGACAATTTATTTAAGAAAAACAAAACAATATTTTTAAATTCGGTAGTAGTTTTGTCAAGGCGTTTTTCTATAGATTTTTTTTTTAATTTTCAGGACTCATTCAGAACACTATTAAATGACTACCTGCAAAATTTCAAAATAATTCACCGTTCTGTTTTCGAGATATTGGCAATCAAAGATTTCATGGTTTTACACGTATTCTCATGGGGAGCAGTGGAAAATTTCACATTTCACGCAATAAATTCGTAACTTTTCTACAGATTTTTTTTTTATTCTTAATTACAGAGATACATATGACGAAGTGGGTAAAAGTAAATCATGAATTTTCACCGTTTAGTTTCTGAGATATAGCGATTTAAATAAAGAAATGTCCAGCGACGCTAACGCCACGAAGCGACTGGTGCAGACTAGAACTAGATTACAGTAGTGTGTGCATATCCGTATACGTAGAGTATCTACGTATTAGTAGCCGGAATGGATAGTCCGATACAAAAGTGAGGCTTAGGTAGACATATTAGGCGTTTTCATCATTATTTTGTAAGTTTTTACATCCCGAAAAGTTGTACAACCTACATTATAAGGATATTTCGCAATATTTCGAAGCTTTCATCGATTGAACGGAGAATAAACTTTTCAACATGGCTGTGGCGAGACTACTACCTTAACTACGTTTCAATGCGTACATACCTATTGATTATACTATTATTAGATAATGTACAGTATCTACAGTATTAGAAAACTCAACGTAATGCCACCAGTACGAAAAAATATAATGTATAGAAAATTCACAGAGTCATACTTGTACACCGAACACATATATGCGTTTGCTCGGTATATAAACGTCGGTATAATTAAGATAAGAGGAAAACGAGCGCGATGAAAGAATGCTGCATTGACTCGTTCGCTTCGATGCAAGCACCTAGAAGCCAACAATTCTCAGCATTTGCTCCGTTCGATCGTCCCTATATATATATATATATATATATATATATATATATATATATATATATATATATTTATATTCAACAAGAGAAATAACAGAGCTCCGTGCCTTTAAGGTAAGAGCCAATAGCTCCTGTTCTTGCTTCGATAAAACCCAAGCTCCATTCTCGATGCTATATATCCCCAACGCTCATACACATACACACATGTACGCACACCTACGCGTACGTTCGATAAAATGATACATACATACGTTAATGCCAAATGTGTGTAACTCGATGTACATATGTGTACGCGTGTGTGTATTTTCTCTTCGCTAATTGGAAGCAATGTCAAAGCGAAAAATCGATCCACCCACGAAATTGGCTGGCAAACAAGCGCGACGTATCGTAAGCGAGAGCAGCCTCTCGGATCCGAGAACGCCCGAATAAATAAATTAATGCACCGTGTGCATATCGAAACTTTACGTTTCTTCCTTCGCATCTTCTATCTCCCTTCGTACGCTCACTTCCTCCTTTCATTCTTTTAAGGAGTTACATCACCTTGAGATGTTCAAAAAAATTGATTTCTTTTTTGGCTAGATTTATTTTTTATACTTTTGAGAATATTTCAAGCGTTCAAACGTGTCAAAATTTCAATTGTTACCGGAGCTATATCAATTTGAAGCGAGCGCGGCGAGGGACCAAATATCTCGAGATCTACTCAACCGATTTTGATGAAATTTATACCACATATTCTTTATAATATTATCTAGGATGCAGCATTTTTTTCGATTGGATGCTGCGTTTGTTTTTTTTTAATTAATTTTGAAAATTCAAAATTTTGTTAAACATCGCAGTTTTTTTTTCAAACAGCTGTCATTTCTATGAAGAAATTGAAAAAATTGTATCCCTATGCTACACTTCAGCTATTACCTTTTTTTACAAGAAAACTACAAATTTTTAAAAAATTTCGATTTTTTTTAAATTTGTTAATAAAACGATGTTGTATTTGTGAAAAATTATTATTATTTGATATATTTTATAATCGCGTTAAATTTATTTATTTATTTTATACCTAGTTTATCGAGCACCAAGGTGGTGTGAGCCCTTATATACCTTTAGATGGTCGGAAAACAAGGTATTTTTGGGGATTTTTTTTTTTTTAATACTAACAAAGCCATGAAAATGACGTTTGGAGGGTTCATTTTACATATCTG
Organism: Ophion ventricosus; assembly: GCA_963932345.1. NCBI lineage: Eukaryota > Metazoa > Arthropoda > Insecta > Hymenoptera > Ichneumonidae > Ophion > Ophion ventricosus. Next base: position 7,123,623 of record OZ010714.1, on the reverse strand, counting down.
TACGTACTCAAATCAATTTTTTATTTTCCAAAACAATACAAAATGGCGGCCTAGTTGCTGATAGAAAGAGAACCCTTTTTTTTAGGCTTTCCACCGGCGGACTCGTTGAAGACGCAAATGAGCACCTAGAGCAAAAAATAAATCTTTTTCTCAATTTACATGAGTTTTGCTAGCGAAGTACACACCATTATTACAGAATATTGATTTTTGAAAATGTCACACCATTTTGCAAAAACAGTCGCATTTTCGTCTAAAGAAACCGCCCTAATTTAGTAATAAAAACCGTAATTGTCAATCGATCGTAAAAATCGTGTGTACTTCTTTGGGAAATCTGTCTAAGAAGTTACATAGAAATTTGAAGTCAATCGGTTGAAAATTGTAGGAGCTACGAGTTCGCCAGTTTTTGAAAATATGGTTTCAAGAAAAACGCGATTTAAGTTTTGAAACCATTTTTCTAGATGAAATGTTTAAGATGAGGCAATCTAAAGTAACGTTTGTATATGATTCTTGGAATATTTATACATTATTTAAGGGGGGGAAACCCTTTGCAATGTTAAAAAAATCGATTTTTTCCACATATTTCGAAAGTGTAATATATTGAGAGTATACTGGAAAATCGAAATATGAAATATTTACGAAGTTATAGCACATAGTCGAGGGCGCACCGGGATCGCATGCTGTGAACTAGGAAAACTTTAAACGCGATTATCTCGAAACTGCATTTTCAAAAACTGTTCATGTTATAGCTCAAAAAGTTATTGTTCGATCTTGCTGAAATTCTGGGAGGTTTCTCACTATAACATTATCGGAAGGATATACCTAAAGTTTTAAGGTTATCGCGTAAATAAATTACTTTTTTGGGGTAAAAATTGTCGAGAAAATGGTCAAAAATATGAAAATTTGATTAAAAAGCCTACTTAAGGCCTTAGGCCAGTCTAGGATTTTCCAAAAATCGATTTTTTTTGTTAAAAATGTACCTTAGTACCTATAAAATTATATTTCAAAAGATTATGGGTATGAAAATCTCTAATAAAGGAGTCATTGGAAAAATGCTGCACAGTCGATATTTTGACATGTATCGCTGTGAAAAAATAATTTTGTATAGTCAATTACGTATATACCTAAAGTATATAAATAAAACCCCTATTTTGTAATAGGGGTTTATTTATACACCTAACGTATATAAATAAAACCCCTATTTTGTAATTCCGATTTATTTTATGGTTTCGCTGAAAAAAAAATCACAAAATATGCCCTTTTTTTGCCTCTAGAGTGGCCTAAGGCCTTAATTTTTAATTTCATACTTTTGTTATTTTTTTATTCTGTTTCAGATCAATAGGAAAAAAATCAGACAAATAGAGCACATTTCGATATCACGCAAAAGACGCCTAAAGGAATAGCTTATTACGGCGCCATTGTGTTTTGTTAAAAAAAATGTATAACACTTGACAGTTGTAATGAGATAATGTCAAAATTTTTAAATGATGCGATTATTTTATCACCTTTAAAAAAAATCATAAAAAATGACTAATTTTCGGGCGTCTAAAGGGTTTTCCCCCCTTAAGTCAATGAAAAAAAAAAAACGTCGAATTTTTTCTGTCCAGGGGCAATACCTATAGCTTTGGCAAGAGGCCGTAAGCTCCTTTTCTTCGGGGCACGAGCTAAATTCGCTCGATCTTTCATATATATGTATGTACAGGCTCGAGGGTGGTTTTAAATCAGAAGGGCGTAGCCGAAGAGTTTTCTCAACATATGAGCATATATATAAATTTGGAGTGAATCTCGTGCGAGCTGAGACTCTTTCGGTGTTGGGTAAGCACCCTCGCAAAATGTACAAACGAAGCTCGGCTAACGAGAGGAAGAAGGATAGGATTAGTTGCTCGACGGTAATAAGCCTTCTCGTGAGCTTGGGAGCCAGACGAAGAGAGAGAGAGCGAGGGAGAGAGAGAGAGAGAGAGAGAGAGAGAGAGAGAGAGAGAGAGCCCTGAAGATGTATACAGATCGAGAGAGTTAGAGAGAGAGAGAGAAAGGAAATGATTTGCAAGAAGGAAAGCGCCGCACTCGTGTATCGTGAACAGGACAAGGATGGTCGTTCTACGAGAAGAGACGGAGAAAAAAACGAGAGGTAGAGATGAAGGTCTAAAGTAGATTCGTGCCGAGAGCACTCGCGTATATAATGACGTGCGAGAAGAACGAAGAGACGATTCAGAGATAGGTCACGTGCGCGAGCGAGAAGAAAATTGCACGAGAGAGCAAGAGAGAGAGAGAGAGAGAGAGAGAGAGAAAGAGAGAGAGAGAGAGAGAGAGAGAGAGAGAGAGAGACGTGTATGTGTGGGGTGATAGTCGGCGAGAAGCGAAAACGAGAAGAGAACGCGCGACGAGGAAGAAACAAGAGTAGCACGAGACCCGCGAGAAGGAGGAGAAAGAGGAAGGAGGTAGAATAAAAACAAGAGGAATAAGTGGAGGTAGGGGAACGTCGAGTGTCGGCACCTCGCCGCCAGAACGGACCACACACGTCGTTTAGGGGTTCTCAATCCCGTGGACTTAATCTCACCTGCGTCTTCGAAGTTGACCGAACCCTTACGATAAAAAAATTCGATATTTCACTTCGCGCAAAAAACTTTATCGGCAAATTAATTACGAAACTTGATCGAAAGTAAGATACGGCCGATTATTTATTTTAGGCAAATTCTATTCATCTGAATTGACAACAGGCATAAAACTTGATAATTGTGATAAAAATTCGTGCTCGATGCGAAATCATTTCGATTCGGAATATTTCCGATTTGCACGTTTGCGTCATTCCAATAGTAAATTCGTAGGGAATTCGGCTTTTTCACGGAGCAATAATTTATTTCGAGTGTATACGTTAGAATTCGACACGCTGCGCCGAAATGAAAGACTCGATCGTTTTGAATTATTCGCTGTACAGTTATTATTTTTTTAATATTCGGATAAATTATTGTCATTGCGGGAACTCCCGCTGTAAAGATCCATAGCCGATTCGACGTTGTCGATGTTGTCTTGTTTTTTTTTTGTCTTTTGGCTTTCTTTCATTCGAGCAATTTATGGATGGCTGGTATCAGAATTTTATAAATCATATACGGTTTAGGAAGAATTCGCTTGTATCACATGACTCCCGCTGGATTCAGGATGTACGAGACTTTTATTTCACGAAACCAGGAAAAACTTCCTTCGATGTTTCGTGAATGCGAGAGGGCGGGAGGGGCGAGGGGGCACACGGTGAGATATCGAGAGATCTGATCTTCGCGCGAGCTCTCAGAGACAGTCCCAAGAGTCTTGGTTGTGGATCTACTCCGCGCTTTATCTCTCTCTCTCTCTCTCTTTCTCTCTCTCTCTCTCTCTCTCTCTCTCTCTCTCTCTCTCTCGTGAGTTCGCTTTTTGGGGACCCTCGGACTATACGTGCCTTGAGCTACCCGCTCGTCGTTGGCCCTCCGCGATATAACTAACGTTAATTGCCCATTTGTCTCTCGGGCGGGGAGAGCTTCGCCAAAAACTCCTTCTGTTCTACGCGCGCGAGCCCGCATCACCAAACAACCAAAACTTTAACACACTCCTTCGTCCCGAGAAGGATCCTCTTATGGTGGCTGCTTGCGTTCTTGAATTATACCGCGGGAACGTTCTGATCTCTCTCTCTCTTCTCTCTTCTCTCCTCTCTCTCTCTCTCTCTCTCTCTCTCTCTCTCTCTCTCTCTCCCTCTCTCTCTCTCTATCTCTCTCGTGCCGCAAAGATTCCTCGAAAAACGCAAAAGAGAGAGAGAGAGAGAGACGGATTCTTGTCTCTCTCGCGCCCCCGTTTACGACTAACTCGCATAACCCGCGAATAAGAAACTCATCTTCTATGTTGGCTTGTGCCGCGAGGTTTTCGAACATATGGTATAATACGCGGTAGAAACGTATATCTCCGTGTGCCACCGTGTCGTGCCCAACTGAATAGTCAATGACGGGGCGCTCTTCCTATCGTCTGGAATTGCCATCGAGGTGGCAAAAAAATTTAATTAAGACCAAAATTTCCCAAACTCGTGAATAAAGAGAAAAACCAATCATTGAGAATGACCCGAAGCGCGAGGATAATTTTCGCATTGGTCAAGCTCGTTACATCCCAACTTGGAGTATCGATCCGCTCCGGAAAAACATAAAAACGTTGCAAGCTCAACTTTTAGCTCATTTGAAAGGGTTTCATCGGGTGATGTTGCTCCGCGATGGAAATTAAGAAAGCCCCTGCAGAAATTTGTCGGACAGCCCAAGATCCTAACACATCCCAGTGGGAATTTGATAGGGATGATGCGCGAAGGAAGTCCAGATTGGAATCCAAGTGGATTCCGCGCTATACCCCGACTGGCGTCGTTGTGAATGTTTTATTTTTTATTCTCAACCGGAATTTGTCGGATGTCTCAAATTTGTTGGCGAATCCCAAGATGGACCCACATGTCTACAGGGATTTGTTAGGGACACCGCACATAGGGAGTGTCCTCATTGGGATCCAATTGGATTCTGCACTGCTCCCCGATGAACACCGTTTGACAATTCTTACCACGTTCGAATCGAAAATATGTGAAACGTCACGAGAAAAAACTCGGCGTGTTGAAACATTATCTGCACACTTCGTGAGCGTGTACCCGTGCAGAAATATTGTCATCAAGAGCTACTAGAGAGTGCGGGAAAAACGAATCTATTAGAAGACATGATACCCAACTCAGTTGCCGGCAAAGTTGCGTCACTTATAGAACATATAGTTGAAACGAAATTTCGATCAGATGCAGTAAGAGCGATTCGCTTCGGGTTATAGCCTTATGTATAAAGGGATCAAACAACTCAATGAGCTAAAATGCGAAACCTACCTCAACTCAAGTATTCCGCTCGCTTACATAAGATTAGCTTCGCAATTGTGGCTCGCAGGACGAGGGTCACTAGTGATAAGGTGCAAAAAATTATATTACAAATTAGAGGACATCGACTTATGTACTGCGTGCAATATGCCTAAACCCGAAACACTCGATCACTTTATGAAGGAATGTCCAGTGTATGAGCCCGCTAGAAGGCAATTAATCATAGCTAACCCACTGGTCACGCTGGACAACCTCACAGAGACAGGAGCGCGCAACCTCGCACTGTTTGTACCAGAGGCATGCTAACTGCGTGCGTTTATTTTAGGTTTGTAACTAAAAGGGAAGCATTGAGAGGCTGGCGGTGTGAAAACGACTATAAGCAGAGGACTGCTCGCACACATAGATCATAAGATGTATGACACTAGATATTAAGTTTAAGTACTAATATTATTGTAAAAGCAAACTGTTAAACAGATAAGGCGTTCAACTTCGGCATGTTAAACCACCGATCTTCTATGTATTGGGTGAAAACCTCTAAACAAATAAATATATCTATCTATGTAATAACAGAATTTCGAACAATATTCTTTAATTTTAATGAAAAATTTCAAAAAAATTATATATAGACCTTGAAAGAGTTATATTTTCTGGCGAAAAGTGATATAGGTTATTTATTCTAAGTAATTATATTTTAATTAAATGGAGATCGTTCGAACTAAGAAGATACGTATGTAATTTGAGAAGAAACATGTATTTAATACGTATTTGAAATACGTATTTCAAATTCTTGCTACCAGTCTCCATCATTGTGCTACGTAGTGGGCGCCATCTGGATTCCGATGAGGATACCCCTTCTAGGGAATCCGTATAATATACCGATCGGGATCTTAGGAACTTAGGTATCCCTAAGAAATTTCTGCACGGTTACGTGTGTCGTGATATTATATGAAAGTGTAGAAAAACAATTTACGAACGATAATAAACAGTAGATTTTCAGTGATGCGGTACAAATCGATTTTAAACCCTTCATATCACCGTCTGACAGTTCTGTAACAAACCATCTAACCCCTCACAAAATTCTATATTCACATTCAATTTTTCTTCAAATCTATGTCACACGACGGCTATAAACCGTTCTAGAGCTTTTTAGTGCAATTCATGCAAATTAGATGGCGCTTGTTGGATCAAAATTTGTTCGAAGTTTACTTGTCGCAGGATTGCAAGACTCGAGTGTGCGTAGAGTTTGCGAAAATTGAAAAAATATAAAAATGACAAAAACTACGTGTTTGTTTGGTTTTCCAATTCAGTCAAAGTTGTGTGCGGCCGTGTTGATGAATACTTGTTGTTATGGAATCGGCTTCGATTCGGCCAATGAAAGTTTCCAGGTGTCGATGGAAATAAAAGTTTTTTTCTACTTTACGTTTCGATCCTTGGTTTGGATCCTTGTTTGGTTTTGTTTGCGCTACAACAAGCAAAACAACTTCTTCAAAGCATTCCATACAACATGAAGGAATGTTACGACACAGTGTAAGATGTCTGTCACATTCCTTTTATTGCTTTCTAACTGGCCTCTTGAATAAATTTTTCAAAAACTAAATACTACGGGTTTTTTAATTGATCAAAACCTCCCATAAAGTCAATTTTTTAAAAAAATTTACGTTGTTCAGTTATGAAGGGTTAAGATATATGTTTAAAAGATATGATTTATAATTTTTTAAGATCCACTCGTTTTGTATATCAATATATTCTATTAAGAAACTTCAATACGTTGGATTTTGCGATGAGATCCATCAAAAATCCTAACGGATTCTGCTCGATAATCTGAAAATCCTTTACGATTCAAATTGGATTCCTACATTGAATTCCAATGGGGAATCCCGATTAGAATCCGATGTGCAAGCGTGACGTTTTAGTATACGGATCCAATGCGACGATCCATTGGATACCTATCAGAAAATGTAGAGAATGTGAATGGAAGTGTAAAGAATTTGAATGTGGATACATAAGGCAATTCCTGCACGGGAGAAGGTCGATCCCGCTTGATCCCTCGAATGCACGTGTCCACGTTTAATGATCTCCAGTCCTCGTTCTCGTCACTTAATTCGAATGCTGTTTTTTTACTCCGTGACTGTTCCACATAGAGAAACATACTGTGCATATAGAAACGAAGGGGAAGGAAATTTCACAGACTGACGGAGAAACCTATGAAGGTACAGCATCAGTCTCGTCTCTAAAGATGTCTCGGATCGTGTTTACCTGCGGCAAATGTGTTTCCGGCCTCGGATTCGTTCCGCAATCGTCGAGCAAAAACGCGAATTCTGTGAGCCGACTGAGACTGAGAGAGAGGGAGAGGGAGAGCCAAATTGAAAAAAAGGAAAAGTATATGTTTTCGTGAAAATTCGTTCCACGGTTTGAGTTTGCCTGACGCACGGCAGGACGATTCCAGGATAATATATCTAAAGATATATATATATATATATATATATATATACGTATATATTTGTGTGCTGAAGCCACAGCGTGCGCCCCCTTTTGCTTCAGTGGCGTGAAACCGAGGTCTCGACCCTGACCCACTCCGCTCCTCGATTTGGCAGGTTTGAGAAAACGAGAAAGGGACTTCTCTCGAAGACTGAGAAGGATCCCGAAGGAGTTAAGGGTAACTCTACGCTACGCCTAGTTGTCCGGCGATCCAATGCGCGGACGATTCGACTCGGCGTTTCGGGTAATCGCCAAATCCCGTTTGCTTCGGAGTCTTCTCGGTCTGAACGTACTCTCCCCTGCGTGCATACGAAGATCCTTTGATTTCTCTGACTCTTCGTGTTTTGACCGCTCCTTAGTGTCCCTTCGCTCTCTCGGCTCCGATACGCTTGGATCTTTAAGGTATTTTTCCTCTAACGACCTCGCTCTTCGTGTTTGTATTTTTCGAGTCACGCCTCGACGCGAACCTGACATCCGGCGTCAAAACAGATCAAGCTGGCAAAATCTTGGGTGAAATGTGGCTCCGGTACGAACCTGTAGTTCTGCCGATTTTTTTTGCCGATCCTCGAGCTGCAGTGGAGCGCCCATGGCTACTCGGCACACTACGTTGAAATGTATGTCGTTTTTAACCATACTTTAACCATATTTTATACTTCCCTGTGGAGACAATAATAGTTTATTGCCATAGTTACTGTCAAAAATATAGTACTGCTTACTGATATTTTAGCAGTTAATCGTAACTACCAATTTTACAAGCATACGTTGATTGTTCAATGTATACATACGAGGTGTGTAAATTAAGTAATGTAACTGATTTTTTTCAATTTTTTTATTCGAATTGAATTACTATTCAATATTGTCTCACTCAAAATAACTTCCTTGAGAAGCCACACAGCGCTGGAGTCGGTTCTTCCAATCCTCATAGCAGTGCTGGAACTCGGATACTGGAATAGCTTTCAGCTGGTCGGTTATAGCCGTTGATATGTTTTAGAGTGTTCCAAAATGATGTCCCTTGAGGTGATTTTTCAATCTCGAGAAGAGAAAAACGTCACAAAGACTCAATCCAGGCGAATAAGGAGGCCGAGGAGGCACAAGAATGTTTTTACTGGCCAAAAACTCGTATATTGAAATTGCTGTGAGACAGCATTTTTTCTCATCCCCAATTCATTGGTCAAAGTCTGATGAACGGTGGTGTGAGTCAAATTCAACTCTTTCCTGATCATTCTGACTGTCAACCGATGATCTGAACGCACAAGATGCCAAATTCTGTTGACATTTTCATCAGTTCTTGAAGATGAAGGCCTTCCGCTGCATGGTTCATCTTCAATCGACTTTCTTCCTTCTGAAAATGCCTTAAACCAACGAAAAACCTAGCCCGTTGATAAAACACTGTCTCTGTAGGTCTGCTGAAGTTTTGCAAAAGTTTTCGTTGCACTGTGCCCAAGTCTGAAGCAAAACCTCATAGCACATCGTTGCTCAAAAGTTATGTCACTCATTTTTAGAACGCGCTAGAAAAAACTGTTTCACGAAAAAAATCGCTACGGGCAACCAAATGATTCTAGCGAGTTCAAAATCGTACTGAAGGCGTATCACATGTTCACTTGCCACCCCTCCAAAATTCTGCGTCCCAACTATTGCCAGATTGAACGCTACGTTGCCAGTTTCATTACTTAATTTACACACCTCATATAAAACAGTCTCGTATCTGACTGACTGATTGACACATGGACAAAGCACAACCTAAACCGCTGAAAATGGAACATAAAATTTGGAAGATATGTTCTTTAGAATGTATAGAGGTGCACGCAGAATTTTTTTTTCTCGATAATCAACTCCTACGGGGGTGAAATGGGGTGTAAAAGTTTGTATGGAAAATTGTATTCCTTGTGTGTATCAACTTGAAAATTGGTATAAATATTCTTCAAAACAAATAATGAAATTCATACTTTAGGTTTTTTGAAGACAACCCCTAATTAGCGCTGCAACGGGGTGTTGAAGTTTTTATCTCAATGAAATTCGGAAGATATGTCCCTTAAAAGACGTAGATGTACACTAAAAAAGGATTTATCGAAAATCAACCCCTAAAAGTATGAAATAGGATGTAAAAGTTTGTATGGAAAATTGTATTCCTTGCGTTCGTTAACTTGAAACTCGGTATATATATTCTTCAAAACAAATAATAAAACATATTTTAGGTTTTTTCAAATCAAACCCTGGGGCGCAACAGATAATGAAGTTTCTACGGGTAAACCTGATTCCCTGCTTTTATCTACTTGTAAACATATCGTATAAATACTTTACAAAACAAATAATATCACTTTTATACTAGTATTTCATTAATTACCAATCCTTACCTCAGTCAGTCAGTATACCATCGTGCCTGAGAAATATGACACTCTACCTTCTCTCTTTATTTCTTACTTTTCTTCTCTCTTTGTTTATCTGGATCAAACCATAAAGTCCACGCGAACGAAGTCGCGGACAAAAGCTAGTGTTATATAATATAGTATAATAATATAGTAGATTTCCACAAAATGGATATTCCCTCACACTAACAAAAGTTAACTTCCCCCACGGTCCTAATAGCGAACAGGACCAAAATATGTATACATTTAAAAGAATATGTCGGTTGTGATTTGTAACGATGTTTATAGTTATTTGTACCATATGATGCGGCCTGCTATTTGTCAAAAGTAATGTGTTTCCTACAAGAACAGAAGGTAAATTACAAGTTGAAGTGTTGAACTGATATCCTATTTTTACAACGCAACAAACATACTATGTAACAGTTTCTAAAAAACCCGTAGTTCATAAAAATACTAAGGAGTGCTTGCTGCAAATGATTTACGTCTTCGCTATAAGTAAACATGACCATCATTCTTTTGGAATAGTCCCTTTTTATAAGATCTTTTAGCAAATTTTGCTCAACAAACGTTAATGTTAACCATATAAATGGTGCAAACTTAAATAGAATAGTAGAAGTTTAATGCGAACAAAACCTAACATGCAGTGTACAACATTAGTGCATACTGCATTTGTGCACCGTTTTTGTGATAGCACTGAATTAACCGTATACAAATTGTCAAGCCTTTTACAATAGTTAATAATTATTTTGAGGATAATAAATAGTGCATTTTTACTATTTCCTCATTCACCAACATTAGTTGTAAATACTATGTACTTTTACTCTCCATGTTGACAAAGTTAACCAGTCTGCTTGTTTCTGTAAATATTTTTGTATTGGACTATTGAAAGCGTGATGATAAATATTTGTCTCTCTCAAGCGGGATATCCTACAGACTTGCGCAACCTCAGATTTCCATGGACTCAGCGGTTGGTGTGATTTTTACTGTACGAACAATGAGACGTTTTCGCATTGGAAAATCCGCATGGCAGAAGCGCTTCAAAAGTCAGTCGCCCACGGACAGAGTTTCCATGGAACGTCTGACTTTTAAATCCGGATGATCCAGCGCAGGGTAAACAGAAGTTTTGCGGTAGACAATGTGCAGCAGCGAAGAATCGCGAATCAAGATGAGATAGAAGGTTAGCCGACGAAGATGCAGCAGCGATCGGTAAAGGGACGCGCGCGCGCGCGTTAAACCGAAGAAGACGAAGGGACTCCTGACTTTTTCAGCCGGATTATCCAGCGGAGAATAAATAGTGGCCAGTGAATTTTCCGGCATCGAAGCGTGTGTCCTAAGCGGAGATTAGCTCCGCGGTTCTCTCAAAATGCACATTTTTACTGTGGGACGATGGCGAAGGAGAAAGAATTTGACGTCGATCTGTCGAATGCTACCAAGCTTCGGATTAACTTGAAGCTTCGGTTGGTCTTCCTGAAGTCTAGAAATAACAAATGGACGATCGAATGACTTTAGCTCATCGAAACTACCGTCACTCATTTACCCGTGCAGACTTTTTTTTTGGGGAATCACCAGATCCAACCACATTCCTATAGGCACTTGATAAGGACGTCGCACGTAGGGTGTCCACATTGGAATGCTAGTGGATTCTGCGCTATGTCCCCATTGACGTCGTTAGAGATTTTTTCATTTGAAATTTTCAACCCGCATTTGTTGGATTTTCGAAAAAAAATCACCGCACATAGGGACCCCTCATTGAGAGCCAGTTGGATGGCACACTGTTTCCCGATGACGCCGTTCGCGAATTCTTACCACGTTCGAAACGAAAATATGTGAAAAGTCACGAAAAAAAACTCAGCGCGTTGAACCTTAACTTGCACTTGCTTCGTGAGCGTGTAGGTACGTGTATGGTGACAGTGTGTCAAAGTGTCGGAAAACAAATAAAAAATGATAATTAAAGTAGATTTTCAGTGATGTGATTCAAATGGATTTTTAAGATGTATTTTTTAAGCGATTTATACTTTTTTAATATAAGATTTATAATTTTTAACGGTCCATTCGTTTTGTATATCTACATATTTTGACCAGAAAATTAAACGTACAGAATGCGATGGGATCCATCAAGAATCGGATGGGATTTTGTTCGATAGTGTGGCAATCCTTTAGGATTGGAATTGGATTCGTACACTGAGCAAAGTGTATGGTATTTTATATTTCACTAAGATGACAATAATATTTTATAACCATGGTTACTGCCTGAAATATAGTACTGTTTATTGATATTATAGCAGTTGCGTAATTAGGCACACACCTTAACCGCAACCCACAATCTTAGACGCATGCGGTGATTGTTCAATGCTATATAACATAGTAGGTTTTCATAGAATCTATATTTCCTTTCACTATCAAACAATAACCCTCACAATAAATTATAAAAATGTTGCTTGTGATTCGCGACGATATTTATAGTGATTAATACCATGTGGTATGGTACGTTTACTAAATGTATAAAATATTTTATAAATAAATATTCAATTAAGAGTTCTATCTCAATTATTTTTTATCATAATCCGCCATTCCCTGGACGCCTGAAATCATTTCTTTCGAAGAAAATATGTCGCTTACACGTGGAATCGAACCCTCCAAACCTACCTACCTATCTTCTGCCTATACTACGCACGCTGTCACTATTCTATTGGGCACACTGACGTTCTAGTTCCACTGAAACGTCACGTTTAGGGTCACGTCATGGGTAATGCCATTGGATCTTTATTGGATCCCTGCGACAATTTCTGCCCGGGTATCGTATAGTTTTCGGAGACTGGCCTGAATTTTTCCAAATTGTACATTTCCATTTTCGACCAAACGAATAAAAACTGCGGACCTTGGTGGCACCAAAAGTCATCCCCTCATTCCGCACGACCTCATAGTGCAACGCAAGAATTCTCCGTACGAAGGAGTGGCAGCCTGCCTTTTACTTTCGTTACTTTAACCTATCTTTCGACTTCTCAACAAAAAAAACCGGACGCCTGAAATTCTCCGTCATCAAGATTGTCCTACGAAAATATGTCAAGGGCACATCCACAAGAGCCCAATGGGGACGACTCTTTGACATCTCAGTCATGGAAAATCTGATTATCTCCGCGGGATAACGCCGGGACGACCCCTGGTCAGTTTGGCGCTTGTGTATTTTCTGTATTCCACCTCTGTCCTCGTGCTGGTGTCTAGTCTTGTCTTTATCCTGGCTGGTCCCTAGAGCGCGGCCATAGCGGAGTCACCTACTCGGTTGCCGGCTACTCTTCGCTACCTGTGCCCACCCCCAAAATCGTTCGGCTTTGCTACCTGTGCGAATGCTGAGAGTTTTGCACACGTATACTTGCCTCTCTCCCTTGTGGCTCGTTGGCTCTCCGTAGGGAACGACGGAATCCATCGAGAGCCCACGAATCAAAGCGAAAAAAAAAACGTCAGCCGCGAACGCATGTCGATTTTCTATCGAATATCACGGACAAGGAGGTAAAATTATAGCGAAAAAGATTCGAAGGTTGAAGGTACGAATCCTAGAGAAAGTTTCTCGCGCCGAGGTCGAAGCAGACGGGGGAAAAAAACGAAGTTTCGGGCAAATATTTCGAAGCAGTGGCTGCGGAGAAAAAGAGACCGGGCTGTCTAGACCCCCATCGAGCCAATTGGTCACATAGTGTAGAACGAGGCCCCCCTGCTGCCTGCGAATATAAACAAGCCGTTCTTTTTTCGACTGCATTGGTCGACTGGTGGTAGCGTATACGCATGTACCAGTAGAATTCCAAGGGTGACTCTCCACCGCAACAAACAATGGCGACAAGGATGGGGCCTTTGTGCTAGCTTCGTAGCGGTTGTCTTTTCACGGGAAGACTACCTGTCTAGTTGGAACCGGTGGAAATAAAGGGGTTATGCTTCGTCATTTTTTCCGCTAATGTTGAAATAAAAATTGCACGTCCGATCATGTGGTGCGGATAATTGTTTATGGCCTTAGACCACTGTAGGGTTTTCCAAAAATCGATTTTTTTTGTTAAAAATGTACCTTAGTACCTATAAAATTATATTCCGAAAGATTATGGGTGTGAAAAATCTCTGAGTACTCGATTTTCGAATTCTAGCGCAACCCCTCTTGATTCATGTCGTGACTTTCTACTAACTTTAAACTCGTTTATCTCAAAACTACATTTTTCAAGTCGGCCGGACTCATAACTCAAACAAATTTCAACCGATTCACTTAAAATTTTAACTGTATATTTAGAATTACATAGGCATTGAAGGCCTTAGGCCACTCGAGGGTTTTCCAAAAATCATTTTTTTTTGTTAAATATGTACCTTAGTCCCTTTAAAATCATATTCCAAAAGATTATGGGTGTGAAAAATCTCTAAGTACTCGATTTTCGAATTCTAGCGCAACCCCTCTTGATTCATGTCGTGACTATCTACTAACTTCAAACGCGTTTATCTCAAAACTACATTTCTCATGTCAGCCGGACTCATAACTCAAACAAATTTCAACCGATTCACTTGAAATTTTAACTGTATATTTAGAATTATATTTTCTGAAGCACTACGTAGGATTCTTTTATTATATTGCATAGTTCCTTTTTTATAAACAATTTTCTGACGATTTTCTCATAGCATTTTATACTTTTTGTTTTAGAAATGCGCCATTTTGACAAAAAGACAATATATCAAAAAAATCCTACGTACTTCTATAGCTATTCTTATATATAATCGACAAAACTTTAGTGTCTCATCATAGCTCAAAAACTATAGGAGCTGTTGGTCCGGCCGTTGACCTTCCAGAAATAAAGGCGTCATCGGAAAAATGCTGCACAGTCGCCATTTTGACATGTATCGCTGTGAAAAAATAATGTTGTATAGTCAATTACGTATATAATAAAACCCCTATTTTGTAATTCCGATTTATATTATGGTTTCGCTGAAAAAAAACGTCTTAAAAAATGCCCTTTTTTTGGCCTCTAGAGTGGCCTAAGGCCTTAAGTAAGTGTACTGCAAATTCAAGTGTGTCATTTCAACACAGCTACATGTGTCATTACTTTGTGCTCACTCTCTATACATTTCGGAGCATGTGATTTCGGGATCCGCTTCTTGCATTTTGCATTACGAACCTAAGGTAGTACAGGCGCGACAGTCCCGTTCAAAAGTGAGCATGATTTGAGGTTTTCGAATGGGCGATATTTCTAGAAATTCATGAATTGAACTATTCTCAAGGTACATATGGACAATATCTTACCATTCAAAAGTCCAAACATGACGCTTATCTAATGCCCTTATCAACACTCAGAAAGTGAGTGTATACGGATGAGTCGCACATATACGTTGAGCATAGGGTTTGCAAGCGTAGCAACGCCGTTCACCAGCTGAAGCTATTCTATATCATTCTAACTTTACTTATAGTCGCTTCGTTGACAGCTCGTATCTTATGTGCATTGTACAATTCAACAATTTTACAAAATGAATCAATATCGAGAGCGTTATAAATGATGTTTCATAAGGAAAAAAAAATAGAACAATTTGTTGCTCAACGGAAGATTTCTCGTATTCGACCGTACTACGTACATATATATAATTCTTCGTTCCGTCGAGCACGCACTGTTTGCAACGTTGTCTAGTCGGCCGCGACGACTAATTCAGCCGGTCACGTTTCATCATGCATTTCAGAGTTTGAACATTCACAACTTGGGAAGTTTGTGGTAAAAAATGGTATTTTTTTTAAATCATCTTCAAGTACTTGTTTATAATTTCTCATTTTTTTATCGTTTTTGTATCATCATTTTTTTTATGACAAATTACATCACGTGCCCTATGCAAAGCGTGTTAAAAATGCAATTTTCAATTGCGAATATCTCGGTAACTGGATGGTCAATGTAGTTGAAATTTTACCAACTTGTTCTGTATATCCTGAACAATATTAGTGTAAAAAATGAAAACTTTCTGTCTGAGACCATTTTTGGAAAGTACTACCTTAAGTGTATTATTTCTAGGCATATTTGGTCTGTTATTTTCTTATTTTAAATACACTGCATGCGTGTTGGTTCAAGGCATCATAGCCGGTCTACTAAATGCATAGAAAATTTCATAGTTCCAAAATAGAATTAAATACTGAACTCGAAATTCTACATGATTTTTTTTATTATAATTTCATTATTCCGAAACGTCCGGTTTTTTCGAAGAAAACATTTTACCTACACATGGAATCGAACCTACAACCTACCTGCCTACGCTACATACGCTACCCTTACGCTATCGAGTGTTTGCAACATTTTATTCTTTAATCACAGATATGGCATAACAGGCAAAAGTAATTCCTATAATTATTTGTTGTATCACATAAACCATATCAATTAGTTTATGTCATTGTGATAATAAGAGAGTTTTATCAAATATCATGATAATTATTTGTTGTATCACATAAACCATATCAATTAGTTTATGTCATTGTGATAATAAGAGAGTTTTATCAAATATCATGATATAGACTTTATAAAGATAACTTATGTATATAATTCCTTCCTCTTTCTCTCTCTCTCTCTCTCTCTCTCTCTCTCTCTCTCTTTGTCTCTTACTTTTTCTCTCACTCTCTCTTTCTCTCTCTCTCTTTCTCTCTTTCTCTCTTATTTTTTCTCTCACTCTCTCTTTCTCTATATGTCCGTCTCTCCATTTCCCATAAAAACTATTCGATGTACATATACAGGGTGTCTCAAAATTACTTGACATTTAAATTTATTAATAAGACGTATTATTTATTTGAGAAGTGCGAATATTTTTATTTTAATATAAGATGCGAACATGGAGGTTATGTGTGGAATACAATATCCACACATAGACATTGTATGGAATTTACTCGTGTAAATGCCATACACGAGGTAATTCCTAAAATTGGACACCTCACGTGCAACAAATAAGCCACATGGATTAGTAGTGTATCCATCATTTGAGGAACATCATCGATGGTGGTGTCTCTGATAAATTGAATTGCCACATTTACGATGTGAAAGCATAAGAAATACCCATGGAGTCTTGTAGCCGATACAAGATCACTATTTTTGTTACTGCCGCCGCGAAGACTGCGTGAATAAGATCGCAAGTGATCGCAGCGATGACTCGAAAAGTTGCTGGAAGAATTCAAAGCTCGTAGGATCTCGGGGGCGTTCATTAATTTGACCCATGAGAGCAAAGGTCCCTGGGTCGAATGTTTCTTTCGAAGATCAGGCCATATAACTAAAAATACAATAAATATAGGCATAGGAATGGCTGCACTGATTTCACGCGTTCCACCGTGACGAATTTTCCGCCAGCTTCTCAGGTAAAGCGATCCTTTCGTAGACCCGGAGGGGATAGTTATACGGTATAAGTCTACCGTACACAGTGTCCCGGTAGGAGCCGCCCGATTTTTCACTTCAATTCGTTGATAACAATCCCCCATGCCTTGGACAGAGGACGGAACGAATCGTGTTTTCGAAACACGGACGCCTCGGAGCGATTGTGCGAGCTGGACGATCCGTGAAGATTCAGTGAGTTTTCGTAGTGAAGAAAATAGTCTGTGTGTATACAACAAGCATTGAGCCGAAGCCACCTGCCCGAGCGGTGTTTTCTTCTACGTTGCGAACCCCCAAGCAATGCGACCGTGAAAAATCGTAGAGTCGAAAAACGAGACCGTCGGCCTCGAGTCCGAGATTTCCCTGACTTACATATTCCTTGCCTGCCTCACTCACGCTTATCTCCCCAGCCTGAGAGTCTCCTTTATCGCAAACATACGTACGATCTCGGAGCCCTTAAATTAGGATGAGCCGCTTTCTAAGCGTTCAACAGCACAACCCGTCAACGAATATTTTCGGCCAATCGATCCCAGCCTCGTGCACTCCGGCAATGCGAGGCAAAGGCGGAAGTCAGTTAGATGAGGGAAGGTGAAAGTCGATTGGAACGGATACGCCGGATATGGGAGTCCCCCACGAAACGCCGGGCTTTTGAAAGGACGAAAGAAGACTCGCGGCACACTAGGTTGAAGTTCCAACAGTGGAGAAGATTCCCGACAGAAGGGGTACTTACTATTCTAATGGACGCGGAAGTCTTGCGGACTGGTGTATACGCGTACAAGTAAGCTTCGCTAACGAGCTTCCGTCGCACAGCAACGAGAGAGGGAGAGAGATAGAGCACTAGAGACGTGTCCCAAGCAGCATTTCCTTTGGTGCGCTCAATGCCAAACGCAATGTCTCATTGCCCACACACTTATCAGCTGGACACCCATACGTAGATGCGTAGCATTCAGTGAAGCGCATTGATTAAGGATGCAACATTATTTTACCAGCTTCGAAAAATCGAAAGCAGGAAAATCTGTATCACGAAGAAGCTGAAGGACTAATGTATGGCGCTGGGATCGCAGAACCCAACGACCGCCTGGGATCACTGAAAAAAAAATGAAAACTGAATGATTTTGAAGTCTTACCGGCTAGTAAAAGACTTCAAAATCATTCACTTTTCATTTTTTTTTAAATCCTTAAAGAGTTTCGGGACGATTGATGGAGTGTACCATTTGATCCGAATACCATCGAATATCATTTAATTCGAACTCATACAGTAAATGTATGAATTCGTAAATTCAAAGTTTAAAACGATCGTCTACACCGTTCTTAAAAGAATTACAATTAAAAAAAAACTTTTTAACATAAGGAGATATTTTAACTGCCTTCGCTCATCGTTGAGTTTTACGCACGAAATAGTGTAAAAAAATGTTTAAAATGTTATGAAAAACTGTCAAAGCGCTTAGTACATTATGGAAAATTCGTTATCAGTGTCATGTATGGTAAAAAGTGTTTCTTTAATTGTAAATTTTATAGAAATGGTGTACACGATCAATTTGAAAATTCGAGGGTACATCCAGTATATGACACAGAATTTACTGTATAAATTTGAAACAAATGGTAACATTTCGTTAATTGTCCCGAAACTCCTCAAACGCGTTTTCCGCAAAAGTGCTTTTTTTAAACTGTTAGCGTGATTTCTCAAAAACTATTTAACCGATTTTTATGAAATTTCGCACACATCTTCCTTATGCTATCAGTTTATGGGTGAACAAAACAAAAACGTATGGAATGTGAATAAGAAAATATAGTTTTTTTTTGTCGTAAAATGTAGCGCAAATATCATAAAAAATTACATTCACTTTCTTGAGGCCTTAGGCCACTCTAGGATTTTCCAAAAATCGATTTTTTTTGTTAAAAATGTACCTTAGTACCTATACAATTATATTCCAAAAGATTATGGGTGTGAAAAATCTCTAAGTACTCGATTTTCGAATTCTAGCGCAACCCCTCTTGATTCGTGTCTTGACTTTCTACTAAATTTAAACGCGTTTATCTCAAAACTACATTTTTCAAGTCGGCCGGACTCATAACTCAAACAAATTTCAACCGATTCACTTGAAATTTTAACTGTATGTTCAGAATTACATTTTCTGAGGCACTACGAAGGATTTTAAAAAATAATATTGCATAGTTCCTTTTTTATAAACAATTTTCTGACGATTTTCTCATGGTATTTTATACTTTTTGTTTTAGAAATGCGCCAATTTGACAAAAAACAATATATCAAAAAAATCCTACGTACTTCTATAGCTATTCTTACATATAATCGAAAAAACTTTAGTGTCTCATCATAATTAAAAAATTGTAGGAGCTGTTGGTCCGGCCGTTGACCTTCCAGAAATAAAGGCGTCATTGGAAAGATGCTGCACAGTCGCCATTTTGACATGTATCGTTGTGAAAAAATAATTTTATATAGTCAATTACGTGTATAATAAAACCCCTATTTTGTAATTCCGATTTATTTTATGGTTTCGCTGAAAAAAAAATCACAAAATATGCCCTTTTTGGCCTCTAGAGTGGTCTAAAGCCATAAGTTGCCATCTTGCGAATTCTTCATATGTTTTGATTCTTCAGGTACACAGCACATAGATGTAAACTTTGTAAAAAAAACTTGGTCCATCGGTTTCGGACAATTACAGCCGATGCTAGAATTCCAACAATTTTGTTACTCATGGTGTGGCATTTCTAAAAGACCGAGCTGTACATCCGTGAAGAAAAATAAAAAAAAAATAATTATGAATATTTTCAAATAGTCAAAATGTGAAATAAAAAGTGTACCAAGTCGTAATAAAATCAGCCAATACTTTTTATAACAAAAAAATCTTGAAAAAAACAGTTAATTTTTGGCCTTGTAAATGATGTTCCCCCTTTAATGGAATCTTATAATTCGCAGTGAGAAGATTGTGGCGGTAGCGTCGCGAAGTACGTCTTATTTCTTGACTTCCATTCTGAATTAGTCGCTCCCTTAACGAGTCGCTATCGTTTCCATCGGTAAATCGATTTTCATTCGCCTCTTTCGCGTGGAAGCAGCCATCGTTGTGGAAACAGTACTCCCATTGAGAACGCATCGACAATAATTTCGTGCTTGCATTGCGTTAAGCGCGCGAATGAAGGCAAGGGGAACGAAGAGTCGAGGAGGGTGCTGTGCCGTTCCGTACAGATTTGCAGAGAAGACGCGATGTATAGAGAGATGAGCTCGGCTCGTTTATCACTTGGCCACCGATAAATCAGTAGCCGGGCGCTCTTCGGGAATGCTTTGCGGTTCCCCATCGCGTCAGAGGCGCAGTTTGCGCAAGTTAAGGGACTCGTTCACATCCTATACACTTAATATACTCAACATGTACACGTATCCGATAAAAGGAGGGCTGCGCGAAGCAAAAGAGACAGGGTGCTGATCCCCAGGGTGCGGTTATCCTCGTGTCTATTGGATGTGTATGTTTCCGTACATATGCAGGGTGTACGAACGACTAGAGAACCGGGTGTACATTATCTCAGGAGCTGAGAAACCTCCGACAAAAACGTATCCATAAATACTCATGTAAACTACACACACGCGGAGATGGGCAGCCGTTTCTGTGTACGTATTGAAGGTCCTCCCCGGGGAAAGCCCAGACGAGTGGGTGTGGTTGGTGAGTGTTTATAAACTGGATTAGGGGAACAAACGCACCCTGGTGAGGTTGTATCTTGCTCGGGGATGATACGTAAAGAGCAGCCCCGAGCAGCCGGCAAGGAATTCTGGCTGGCTCGAGGGAAGGGATCCTCATCGCTGATGCACACAATCCACTTTCCGGTTCATTACTCAATGCATACACATGTGCGTGGACGGGGAGGATGACGCGAGAGTTTTTGTTCGGCCGTGTTCGATGCCAATCAAACTAATTGGATGTACAAGCCTCGTCGAATGTGCATTATCGAATACACACGGGGTGCCCTCTATAGCCAATAGTCGCCGATCATTCTCACTGGGTTAGCTGCTATCGGCTTTGATCCACCTCCCCTCGCACCTACGGTTCTCGGGAGAAAGAGAGGGAGCAGAAGACGTCGATCGATCCGGACTTTGGCCCTCCACAGCGAGGAGGGTGGCGATTAGACCACGCCCATATCTTCGCGTCATTCTATACACTCGCTGGATTCCGCTCTCAGCTACCAAACAGTCGGACACATCTTGATTCAATTCGTGATTGAAACGGCGCCGCACAAACTCCGCCACCGAATCAATATGGATCGTTCTACTTCTCTGCGCAACTTGGATAACCTTTCGTTGAGGGCATACGATGTCTCTCTTTCTTCGTTGTTCCTTCTCTACGCTTGCAGTTCACGCTCGAATGCACGGATCGAGCCATACGATGCAGCCAGCAGCAGCCAGAGAGGGTTAACGAATCGTGACGAAGTAGCTCGCGCGCGCATAACGGCGTTGGGTGTCGGCGAACACGTTTTTCGCACAGTGCAAAGCTTCGAAACCGAGATAAGATACGGATATGGGTTTACGCTTTTTGCTATTTTATCGCTCGAGTACCGGAGTTAACGAGAATGCTGCTCTGAGCAGAGGAATCGAAAAAAAAAGAACATGTGGTGCTCGAGATGCGTGTAGCCTGTGGGAACTGTGTTACATTGGCTCGATTGTACACACGCGCGCCAGTATTCTTGCATGCAGTATCATTGAGGCACGTCCCCCACCCTGACATACGCGACTGTAGGGGACAAACGTGGGCGTGGCACGGGGAATCCAGGTACACGCCTACTATCCCCACTGGTCTGCTCGCTGGTGGGGCTAACTCGGTCTCGATTGGCTCACGACCGGTTTCATGGGTGGAACTTTGTATTAATTATTCTAAATAAGTCGTCGCCCTGCACCAGCTGATTATAGAGTTCCCGGTGTGCCGTAAATAGATCCTTCGTTTGTCCAAAGGTTCGCCACACGGGACTCGCGCCGATCTGAGTGAGATGGGTAACGCGATGTGGCCGATTAGTTTTCTCCTTCGACCCTTGCTTGCTCCCAGTTTAATACTCTACCCCAGGCTCAACGAAAACAACAACAACAAAGACTTGATGTATTCGTCCGACAAAGACGCGATCGTTTTCTCTTGTCTTTTTCCAATCATGCGTTTCTGGCCACGCGTTAGAAGTCCTGTGTCGCCACGTGACCCGA
The DNA here is from genome assembly GCA_963932345.1 of Ophion ventricosus. NCBI lineage: Eukaryota > Metazoa > Arthropoda > Insecta > Hymenoptera > Ichneumonidae > Ophion > Ophion ventricosus. Next base: position 7,101,384 of record OZ010714.1, on the reverse strand, counting down.
CTTCATCCCAGCCTTACGATATCCTTCGGGGAATTCGAGCTTGTTCTTTCTCATTTTGCCTCTTTGCTCAATACGTACACGTTGTTGTTAGAATCCTCACGAAAACTTATCGAGGCAGATTAAAATACCGTCTTTCGGTTTCATGGCATTCCACATTGGGATACTGGCTTCGAGCACGGCGAATACCTTCGCCAAGTGGTTATCGTGATTACGAATCGTCGTAGCGCGTGTATGACGAGAAGGGATTTTTAAATTGAAAAAAAACGTGAATTCCACCGTAAACCATAAGCTCCCTATATGCAGGAATAAGCGAGGGGACTCGTTTAAATTCAGTCCCACAATATCATTTCACTCCTAATGATATTCCTCCTTGACCAGCAGAGTTATAGCAACTTTTCAGCGGGTTTTGGTGGGTTCTCCAAAACATTCGGTATTTTCGTGAATTCCACGAGGATTCCTGGGTATATTATTACAGAAACGAGGAACAGAAGAATCAGAAGAGTCGCGAAAGAGGATACTGCGTATCCAAAGAGCAGGAGGGGGGGGGGGGGGGGTATCCCCCTGCGGAGACTCAATATCGCAAAGCTTTGTGTACCTTCGATCTTGGCAGTTCAGAAGAAGTGGTCGAGAAACAGCTCTCTTCCCAGGGGGCTAGTTACGGATTTTTAAAACGCGATTCTCCATTCTGTTCCATCGTGTACACTCACACACACACACACACACACACACACGTATGTAAACGTTGATACGATCGTGTGTGGAAACGATGTATAACTTGTGGTACACCGACCAGTGAATGGACGAAAGTTGATTCATATTTAAAATAAGTAAAGAATTTGAATTGTCGATAAAAACTCAGATCACTAAAATTTCTTAGTTTAATATCGAATTTTCACGCCACATGGAATTTTTCTAGTTTGTGGTACTCGCACACCGCGCAACTTAGTTACAAACGTTTTTTTAACGAGTTCATTAAAAAAACAAACGTTTTTTTAATGAGTTCTGACGGTAAGTATTACTTTTATTATTTAAGATAGAAACAAACTTTGATTTTTTTGCAAATTTTTTAAATACATTTGTAATAATAGGCCAGAATTACACATGTTTATTCAATGGTTCTGTATTCTAACTTCTTTCCAGGGAATGGACATATGGGCTCTGTTCTAATAGTACGCAAAGCAACGTAAAAAATGTACCTTATCTGCTGCAAAATTGCAAAATTAATAACTATTAGAAATTAATAATGTACATTTCATTAAAAGTTGACATAAAATCATTTCATTCGTTTTTTTTTATTTTGACAAAATTTAATTTGCTGTTTTTCTGTCAAAACAAACTGGTAGTTTTTTGAGTATATCACGTTAGGATGCAAAAAAGCTTTGTGTATTTTCTACAAAATCGTCATAACAAATATTATACTCATATGTATAAGAATATTATAATTTTTGTGCAACACAGTGATCTCCAAATCTAGCATTTAATAAAAATAAATAATAAACCGTTCTCCTTTACAGCGTTCATCTACACTACACGTCAATTTACTGGTCGAGTGGCCATTTACTGGCAACTGGCGATTCAGTAATTTCGCTCCATTTATCAATGCCTCCATTGTTATTTTTTGCAATTCGAATATTTTCCCCTACTATCAGAATAATATTATTCGTTAGCTATAGCGATTAAAAGGTTTGTTTAGATAGTATTTTCTATTTACAGTCCATCCGAATCCTATAGTGTCGTTATTCTTCCATTCGCTGGTCGGTTCACCCTATCTTTGTTTACGCGTTTTTTTACTCTACTCATACCAACATATCTTCGCGTTGGCAGGTCGAATGAGAAGAACAAGGATAAAGGTCGCTTCGAAGAGATTTGAACGGCTGAGATGGTCTGTTTATTTACGTGCTTTGGTCGACTGTATACGTACAAACGTTTTCCGTCGTTTCGTTGCGCCCCATCGAATAGAGCGGTACGCGCGTAGCGGCCAAACTCTGCGTATATCATTTCGACCTTCCAGGGCCCGTGGCCCGGCAAACTCGTTTCGGCTGGGCTTCTATCGCCCCCCTCCCCCCACCGTCATTGGGCCTTCTCCCAACTTCCTTCGAATTCCAGAGGTTGATTCGCTGATGGGAAAGATTCGGGGCGTTACCGCAGCCTCGAGGAATGTTCTCTCTCTCTCTCTCTCTCTCTCTCTCTCTCTTGCTCTCTCTCTCACTACCTTTTTCTTTCTCTCTTACCGGCGGATAATATCCTTATTGATAAATTGACACGTACAATACGTGTTTAGTCATCCGTAGCTGCGTCTCTCATCTTCGGTCGTCTTCATCTCCATCCATACATATCGTTATTATAGTTGTACTTCGCGTGATGGATCACGCGGGTTTTTTTTTTTCCTCATTGGCTCATCAGTTACGGCTCTCTCCGATTGCCGCAACTTTTGGCTCGGGGAAGACTTCGAAAACAGTGAGGTCTCACTCCAGCGCTTACTTTGATACGGTTCAGTTGACTATTGTTTCGCGATAGCTGCGGTTTCAAGACTTTTAATAGAGACGAAAAATCACTAGGGTCAACGAAATTATCAATTGACATGTGGACAACGGAATATTGAGATGAAAAATTAAAATATTGGATTATTTTAAGTGTTCGTTAGTTTGATGAAATAAATTATTCTCCAAAAAAGCTATGATTCCATTTTTTTAATATATATTCATATTTTTTTTTATTATTGCCTGAGTTCCAAAACTCTTGCGGGTTTTTATCCTAGCCAATTGAGCCCTTTTCTATCATTTCCTATCACGCACACTTCGCTATTCCAACCTAACTTTCGGTAAGCCCTCAATGGGGCCTTCAGTCAGCCCAAGTTGTTCTTTCCTTTTAGTGTTGTAAACTCCAGATTGGGGAAATTCAAGGTATTTCTTTCGCGGAGCGCTGTATTTTGTGGGTGCATAAACCAAGGCCCCTTTTCAATTATTAGTAAATTACAGTGGCACTTAATAAAAATAAGTTACAATTAATTATTATACTCAACGATGAACTGGAATGAAAAATTACAGTTCGGTGATCCCCTGCTATTTTTATTATCGTTACGGAATTTTTAGAAATTTCACATGCTTAGAGCAGTTTATATCAGGCACCCAGAGTTATTTAGTATATAAATTACCAGATAGAAATGTGACCAGGATATCATGTTCATAAAGTGTTGCATAAATGAGTTGATTTTTAAAGTTGTTATTTTATTGTTAAAAATTCGGTAACTTGGCTTGAAATTTTACCGGTATACTAGGATGTATTTTTACTTAATTATAGACGAAAATCAGTTAATTGTTAAGGCGGGCAACCACTTTAGGAGACCGATAATTAGATGATTTTTTGGATTTTTTTATTGTGAAAAAAAAAACGGCAATTTCCGCAACTCCGACAATAATTTATTCATCTTTTCATACATCTCTGGTAATTTTTTCAAGTTATTTCATGCATTAATTAGGGTGTAATCCGCTGTGTCCCTTGGCGTATCCTTATCGTCATTGTCGATTTGCGGGAATTGTGCAGCTCGCAATTCGCATCTGAAATAGTCCAACACATTTTTATACATTCTTGAGATGCTTTTAAAAATATGAACCTACATTTTGAAAAAAAAATCGAGAATCGCATATTGGAATGTGTTTGAAAAAAAATGATCGATTTTTAGCATTTTTTTCCCGGCATTTTTCAATAATAAATATGTTTTAAACAATCTCATCTTTCCAACTTTAGGTTCATGTTTTAATAAATTATATTATGTACACGTATTCCCAATTTGAAGATGATCCATCAATTAGTTTTTGAGTTATGATTCCTCGCAAATTGAAAAAATGTCGGTTCGAGAAAAACACGTTTGAAGTTTCACAAACGAAAAACTCAAAGTCAAATGTGTTTAATCAAATGATAAAGTGTCTTACCGATTAATCAGCGATTCCAGCGCTATACAGCACTTCCTCTTCCTCATGCAACTCATTTGAAGCTTGCATTTCCTCTTTACGAGCTTTTCGAGCTTCTTTTGTCTCTAATAAACTTTTTCTGTTTTTCCGAGCCACGCGCATCTGATTTGCTCGGCATATCCGTAGCTCTGCCTGCCAACTACGATTTGTAGTTCATTCATAACCATGAGTAGGGCTGAATTTCCTTCATTGAATAAAATAGCAGCAAGAAATGCCGCTACCTCGATTATTTTGGACCCAGAATGAAGATGTTTTGGAGCTAATCGCCAAACGGTCGAGTTTGGGTTTGTTTGGGTTATGAAAACCCGAACAAATCCAAACAAACTACCAAACTGATCGCGCTTGGGAGTCGAGCGGAGAGTCTTTATCATTTATAAACATACTGTTAGAAGGAATCCGAATATCGTTTTGAAATTTTCAAGGTGTATTCTTAAGATATTTTGCTAACGATTTATGAAATGAAAAAAAAAAAAAAAAAAAAAAAATTTTAAGCATCTAAAGTGGTAGCTCGCCTTAGATATTGGTGTTCGTGAAAGGCTCAATGCGGCTAATTGCGAATACCAATCGAGGCTATTCGTAAATCCCTGGCCCTAATTAATTTCGCGTCTCAGCACTTCGGTGCAGCTAAAAACGAAAGCAAGGGCTTCAATTTTCAAGGAAGGGGGTACTTTAATTTTTGTAAAAAGGAGAATAATAATGAACAATTCACAGAGAGGTCCGACCACACCCTGTTCTGTTATTAAGAAACTCGTTACTTCCCTTGTGCCACAGTTATCTCTGCTATCGTATTTACGTATGTACGAATTTTTTTAATTGATTCTTTTTTTTTTTTTTTTTTTTCCACCTTGAGCATTATCCGCGCTCGTGAGTCTCGTTGATTGTGTACAAAAGTTGACGCGGTGCTCGCCTTCGGGATAATTATCTCAAAGTTATCCGTGCGCTCGTTTATGGAGAGACCGCGATTGCCGCGAGCCATAGTGAAAGAGACGGAGAGTGAAAACAATTAGATAAAACAATTTGCATGCTAATCAGCGCGCGGTGTGCGCCAAGCACAAGCCCCCGCGGATTGCACAAATGCATACAATCTTTTGCATGCATATAGCTGCATCCGCGCATACGCGTGTATACGTGTGTACGAGTGCACGAGAGTTTTGAGTATGCACTTTGCTTTTGTCGAGATACCGCGCTCCGTCGAGATCCGTCTTGTTCAATTATTCAAACCGAATCGCATTTCTGTGGAGGCCTCCACGTCCGCGTGACCGCTTTGTCACGAGACGTTAACTTTACAGATTTTAATTATTATTCGACATACGGTTTAACGACGCTTCTCTACCGTGCGATTCGCGTGTTCCCGTGTCCGTGGGCCGTTTAATGCCATACACACATGCACGCACCCGGTCCGCAACAATTTTTATACGTAAAACTGTTGATACGGTGATTGTCGTTGGTATACTGTTGTTCAATACTGCAATAAACCTGGGCCAACACTTGGATGAGTAAACGTGCAGCCGGAGACTGACGAGCGCCAGGAACTCTTCACTTCCGATCATGGACACGAGTGATGCTTCGTGAAAACATAACTGCCTGGGTCGGCACTGGTTTTCTTCAGTTGACCTGTGCCCTCGGGCAAACGTGACTCAGTAGTCAGGAAACGAGTGACTGTGGGCAAAACTCCAGTGTGCCGAAATTGCCGTAAGGATCTAATTGCATTCGCATACTTGGCCCTTCTTCTTGGCAGAGATGCAATGGGTCATCGCGTTGGATCCCTACGCTGACAGAAAAATTCTTTCGAAATTAACGAGATACGTTTATTCGATTTCTTTTTATTTGAATTAACTAGATTTTTCCGTGAAATCAAATGTTTCCTATTGCATTCCGTTATTGAAATTATTTATTTCAAATATATTTATTTATTCGAATGAAGATCTATTTAATATCGTTTAATAATTCAACATTTTATTTATTCCTAATAAATCTGATTTGGTTTTATCTTGTAGTATGAGACATAAGAGACAGACGGAAAAATGGTATACGATTCAGTCTCTCAAAAATCTCATGGCTTTGTTTTCATTAGAAGACTGTTGTAACATTTTGCAGTTGAGGATAGGGGTCTTTTTCTATAAATAAATAGTCACGCCTTTTAATAAAAGTCACGGCGATACCTTTCTTTTTTTCCCCTAATAACAGCCTTGTTAGTGAAAATAAAGAAAAATAATTTAACTGTTTTTCACCGCACTTTTATGTAATGAATCGTTCTCGTATTCATGCGATATATCGAGTTTTTACTTTATTTATTTAATTTGAATTCAATCTTGTTTTATTTAATTTGAATATATTTAATATTTAAAAAGAATAGCTTGATGAAGTAAAAAAAATATATTTGAAACAAATAGGTTCGTAGTAGGCCGCGAGACAAAGAAAAACGTATTTGATTTAAATAGATTCTATTTAAATTAAATATATTTTTTGGCAGTGATAGACTGAAACGTTACACTCGTACATTGGATTCTGATCGGGATTGCCCATTGGAAGATACAAATCTAATTTGAATCCTAAAGGATTCCCACATTATCGAACAGAAACCGATTCAAAAATCTTGAATGCATTCCATTGCATTCTGTAGGTTGAATTTTCTGAACAAAATATATACGTACACAAAATAAGTGAATCTCAACAAGTATAAATCTCTTCTCAAAAAAAGTATAAATCGTTTAAAAACGCATATCTTGAAATTCGATTTGAATCACATAATTGAAAATCCACTGTAATTATCGTTTGTTATTTATTTTACTGCGAGATAATATCAGCACACACGTACACGCTCACCGAAGGGTGCAGGTTATGTTTCAATACGACGAGTTTTTTCTCGTGACTTTTCACATATTTTCGATTGAAACGTGGTGAGAATTGTCAAACGGCCATCCTCGGGGAACGGTGCAGAATCCAATTGGATACCAATGAGGATTCCCTATGTGTGGTGTCCTTAACAAATCCCTATAGAGATGTAGGTGGAGTTTGAGACCCTCAACGAATCTGGGCACGGGATCACGAAAGGATGTTTGTTTTTATTTGGGAGGTCCAACCAATTTCCGGTTGAGGATAAAAAAAAATTTTTAATTATTAATGTTTATTAAAGAGACGCTCCGAGCGCCTCTACTTGTTTTCCAGCCGGCGGACGGTTCCGCTCAACAGGCTGTAAATTCTAAAATACTTTAGATATGAAAATATCCTTTTACCCACGTGTTCTAAACACTTTAAGGATGCAAATTATGTTATAAAAATTGAATTTTTCATCGTCATGAACGGTAACCTGCCCTTCAAGTTTGGTAACGTGGCTTGAAATTTTCCCAGCATGCCGAAATGTATTTTTACTTCGGTGTAGAGGAAAATCGGAAAAGTTGTTAAATATTTAGGTTCGTAAAAAGAATACCTTAAATCTTGATCGATCATCTTCAAATTTGGCGTGTTTTCATTTTTAGTTCCTTGACAAAATACTGAAAAGAAATAGTTGTTTCGTTTAAAAAAGTAACGATAACCTTGAAATCTCCGAAGCGCCTCCACTTGTATGAACTTCGTAGCCACCACTCGATGACCCTCTTCGAACTGTATAACTTTTCTAGGGAAAGTTTTTTCCCAATACGTTGAAAAAATATTCCTACTGCTAACAGTCGTTGCCTCGGTACATAAGCTTTGGGAAATGTTACGTAGCCAGGAGTGTGGATGAAGCCCCACTGCACAGTAAGTGTACTACCTGCCTCTCCCTCCCCCTCTCTCTCTCTCACTCTCTCTCTCTCTCTTTTTCTCTCTCTCTCTCTCTCTCTCTCTCTCTCTCTCTCTCTCTCTCTCTCTCTCTCTCTCCGAGACATCCGATATTCGCCACTCTTTCGACCTCTCCACCCCCTCATACCCGTAATTTAATCCGATCAATCTAATCCCCGGATCTCGCGAGGGCTCGAACGGAGAGGAAAAACACGATATGATGGCGTAATCCAGATCAGCCACGGTAAGCCAGAGGCTAAAAAACGGTAATTAGAGGACTCTCAATTGATCATTCGAAAGGACGTATGAACCAAATGAGGCAATCATGGGTGCGGCCTAAAGCTTCTCAAAAAAGCTCGATAAATGTTGGGGCGAATTGGTCCCTGGTATCCAGAAAGCTTCTGACATCTGAAGGCTTTTGCGTCGGAATCGGGGAAAAAGCCTCAATGTATTTGGGTTATTTTAGGTTCAGGCGATTGACCTGACTAATGTTTGGGTTCGCGTGATAAAGCCGCTGCCTAATGCGCGATAAATCGTATTGTGTTACGAGAAAATGTATTTTTAAAAAAGAAACCAGCTGTACGTATGTACTTATGGATGAAGTCGTGTATGTGTGGAGTGGCACACAAAACGATTTGGCCTCTTTGGGTTCACTCGTGTGCTCGTTTAAGCGGCGCTGTAATTCAGAAATCATAATTTATTGATACGTTTACTACGTGGACAGCTGGTTCAATAGAGACCGGAGCTAAATCGTGCACGTCGACGAAGTCGACGATACAATATAATAGAGAAAGAGAGAGAGCGAGAGAGAGAGAGAGAGAGAGAGAGAGAGAGAGAGAGAGAGAAAGAGAGAACGAGTGAGAGTGGGAGAGAAAGAAGAAGAATGCTCGTAACCATTCGGAAAACGAGCGTTCCGAGCGCCCTCTATTCCGTAATCTCTAGCGGACGAATAAACTACGTGAACCGGCTGCGGGAACGATCGTCGAATAAATTACGTCACAAGAGAGGACGTTCAGGCGGCATCTGCTGGTCCGCACGTCGCTCTTGGATAATACATTTGTAGGTTGTACCTCGTAAAATCGTGGAGTGAAAAAAAAGGATACCGTCGAAAGGGGTGAAGAGAAAAAAAAACGATGGAGAACGAGACGGAGAACTAGGCCTGCCACATATAGATACGTGTCAGAGAATAATGGCAAAGCCGCAAGGGTGTTAAATTTTCGTATGAAGCAATTTCACTCTGCGAGACCGCCTCGATGAAAGAGAAGTGTAAAACGTGTGCGAGGGGCTCTGAGGGCACGGGGAAGAACGTTTGTCGATTCGAAGAAACGACGAATCAAAATGTATACGTAGTTATATATAGATGTATGTGTGTACCAAGTGTTGGTACCCAAAAGGTCTCGAAACCCACCGTTTGGCACTTGGTTGGATGCAAAAGTACGCCCTGTTGTCGATCGACACCTTAAACCTAATGTATACGTATGATACCAAGCGTTGATATCCAAAAGGTCTCGAACCCCACTGTTTCGCACTCGACTGGAGCAAACTTACGCCCTGTTGTCAATAATCTTACTTAAAACCTAATGTATCTAACACCTTAAACCTACGTGTATACGTAGACCGTGCCGAATCGTCGCTCTCCGCAAACTCGCGGGGCTGGAACAAAGAGGAGCCCTTCGGTTGGGGGTGCCCCTCCGTTTGGTCACGGTGTCTCCTCCCGCAGCCACGGAATTAATCGAACTGGGCGGACTCTTTCGGCTCGTGTGGGCGGAGCCAGAAAGGTGGGCGTGTACTTTGAGCTGACGTGCCGCTAGGTGGGGGTATTGGTTGATGATGGTGGGGGGGTTGGGTGATATCGTATCTGCTTTGATACTCCCGAGGCTCGTAAATCAAGGTTCCAACCAACCCTTGATGGAATTCAGTATGATAAAACCACATTGGTGACGATCAGGAGCGAAGTTTTCATCATTGCAGCTTGCTTTTCCTCATAGGCTGACTTTCCCAAAAATAGGAAGCTGTCATTTGCTTGAGGAGACGAGGAACTTACGCCTTAAGGGTTGCCGCGATGTATTTCGAGCGGTGGGACATTCAGGCTGAAGGATTCTGGGATAGCGGAGACTCCGATCTAGCTGTCGTAGCGTTTGAACGTCGTCAATTGAGGAACTATCGTTAGTTGGTGGGAGAAGAGTGCAAGAAGGCTTCGATCTCCCCACTACGATCGCGCGGACTGGGCCCCATGTGGTGGGGGAGGAATTGCCAGGGTTCTGCCACGAGAGGCGCGCGAGAGGCGTCGCCAATGTCGAACGCGTGGGGGCGGAGTCGAGGATTCGGCGTTAATAGAGATACAATCGAGGGTGTCCAGAGAGTGCACTCTGGAGGCAAACCACGACAGGGTCCGAGGCTCGTCGGTCGCGTAGGAGGAGTGGTGGCAAAGTGCGAGGGAGCTAGGCGAGCGAGAGGAGAGCCGAGAAGGAGGACGAAGAAGCAGAAGGAGGAGGAGGAAGTCGTAGGAACTGTGTATGTGTGTGTACGTGTGTGACGGTGGAGGGAAAGCGGTAAGTAGGGACCTCGGGGGCCCCCTAGTTTAGACATCACCGAGCGACGGATGGACAGCCAGTCAGACCCGTCACGGCACTCGCTCGAGTATAGCTCGGTAAACCCTTCGGGAAAAGCCAAACTAGCCGAAAAAAAAGGATATACACGTAGAGTCTGGAGTTATTCGGTCGCCGAGACCCAAACGCACAACTTCCCTCCACTGTGACATCTTTTATCCCAGACGGATCTTGAACTTCCGTAGACGATAGTCAGTGAATCGTGATCAGCAATCGGAGCGAAAGTGAAACGTGATAGATCCCTGTGTCTCTTCTTAGTGGGATCGTTGATCGGTCGATTTTGGGGAAAGAGAACTTGGCTGTCGAACGGTGTTTGGGTTTAAAAGCTGGGTATCTTGGGACGTTTGCGTATCATGAGTTTACATTAAGGAATCAGAGATTTCGTCGAATCCTCTAGCTGCAGTGATTGTTCTAAAGACATTGCTCCAAAGGGTGGTAAAAAGTAAAGTAGTGAGTGACAATGAGCGTAGCCTTGGCAACCATGGAGAGCGCTTATGGGCTACGATTGGGTCTGGGTATTCATCATAATCGACATCACTCGCTACATCACCATCATCATCCTCACATTCTTCAACATAGTCCACATACGAGTCACCATCATCACTATCCACATCATCATCATCATCATCATCAGCAGTCGAGGCTGCTGCGATCACCATCGCCAACGATGTCCGTGGATAGCCACGTGGACGTCGACACGGCATCGCCGCGAACGATTCATCACCGCGACACCGAGGATGACAACGCTCCATTGAGATTCAGCGTTGACAACATACTGCGTCCGGATTTTGGTAGGGACGCGATACTTAACACGAGAACGTCTGTCAAACGACCTTGTCCGTCACCCGTACGATCCACTGCTCAACTGCCACGGCACAGTCCACTTCCGTTGGCACGTGATCTAAGCCTGGCCGGTAGCGCAGCCACGAGACTCGCGTCGCCACAGCCATCGTCCATCAGTTCCGGTTATTCAACGACGCCAAACTCGCGACAGGAGAGAGAAAGTTTCGCGGCACAGTGTACAAGTGGCTCGACCTCACCGGCTTTACCGCGCCACTCTAGCAGCGGCTTAAGCAGAAGCGGAAGTCTCGAGAGCCTCGCGAGTAATCGCAGCTCCGTAACCGGATCTTCCTTCAACGGTGGTGCGTCCTTGTCCTCTGGGGCTTCGACCATTGGATGTGGCGAATCCGTCAGTGGTGACAGCGTCGCTTCTTCCGCAACTTCCGGCAATCTTGGCCAACAGAACAGCCCGTGGCCGGCTTGGGTCTACTGCACGAGATACTCGGACAGGCCGTCTTCCGGTTAGTTTCAACATACTTGATCCATTATGCACTATAAACATCGAGCCGTAAATTGGCTACTTATGGCTCATACACATCTCGACCCAGTAATACACTTCCTAATTTATTCCGAACTTTCACGCGTCGTACCGCGGACAGATGCTGCCCTGCTGCACGTTTTTACAACATACCCAATCACTTATGGCGAATTAAATAGCCGACAGGTTCGTCAGTTATGGCAATACATCCAGACACATTGTCGTTTCGACTTTTCAAATAATACACACCTGTCGATTTCGAGTTTCGATAGCTCGTTTTGGTGTACTCGAACGATCGGTCGTTCCAATGTGTGCCAGCTCAGCAGTGACATTCATGAAACTTCTCACTGTCTCGTCTATGACTAAGTATCCTCGCGAATAAGTGGAATATCTTTCGGCTTCGATTCCTCGAGATTAATTAATTACTGTCAACCCCTTGTTGAATAAATACCAAACGGCAATCCCAACTTGATCACTGATAAGGCAATAGCGACCCAGTACAAAACGATACTCTGGAGAGTTACTTGGGCAGCATCAATAAGTTTGCTCGGATGTCCTGATTATGATCGACACAACTGGTGCAGAAATTGACGTAGGGATCCAATTGGATTCCTCCATACCTGTTCCTACTGCCTGATAGGGATCCAATGGGTCATCGCATTGGATAATTATACTAACACTCCACGCACGTACATTGGATTTTAATCGGGATTCCCCATTGGAATCCAATGTACAAATCCAAATTGAATCCTAAAGGATTTCCACATTATCGAATAGAATCCGATGCCATTCTTGAACGATTCTATCGCATTCTGTACGTTGAATTTTCTAACCAAAATATACAGTTATACAAAATTCGTAGACCTCAAAAAAGTATAAATCTTATCCTGAAAAAGTATAAATCGCTTGAGTAAGTATATCTTGAAAATCTATTTCAATCACGTTACTGTAAATCTATGGTGTTGAAGTTTGCATCGTTGAAACGCAACGAAATTTAATTTTTCTAGATTGTCAAAGCATTTTTTTGGGGTATTTGGGCTAACAAAATCACTCAAATGTTTTCCAGGAGCCTTGCTGAAAATCTACAACATAAATTTGCAAGAAAATATTTTCGATAATAATGAAAATGAAAGAAGAAAAATGAATTTTGGTTGCATCCCAACGATGGAAACTTCAACACCGTGAAAATCTATTGTAATTATCGTTTGTTATTTATTTCACTGCACTTTGATATAATATCACCACATACGTAAACACGCCAAGTTTTTTCTCGTGAATTTTCACATATTTTTTATTCGAAGGTGGCAAAAATTCTCAAACGGCATTCATCGAGGAACAGTGCATAATCCAATTGGATCTCAATGGGGACTCCCAATGTGCAGTGTCCCTAACAAATCCTTATAGAGATGTGGGTGCATCTTGGGACTTCCCAACAAATTTGTGATCTTGATCGGAAGAAGAGTTCTTTCTCGTCATCACTGTCCAATGTCATTCGTATAAATCCAATACATTGATGACTACCGTTATTATCATTCGAATGAAAATCAGGTTCAACGGAAATGAGGTTTCCTCGATATTAATAATACCTTCTCAGACTGTATTATTACCTACAACCCTGTATTGATGTTATCAGATGTGTTTAGAATTTTGCACTTTCTCAAATGCCGAGACGACAGTTTTATTTTCTCATTCACAGCGTTAGCTATTGCACGTTACGTTCCACTTTCGTTGCGTTAATATTATACGAACGGGAGGTAAAAGTTCTCGTGTAGGTCGTAGTCGACAGACATCAGCCTAGATTGTAGACTCTGTGCGGTATTATAGGCTATATGGTACAAAGTTTAGCGACCATATGCTTATGGACGTAGAGCAGCAGTACATCGCAACGCGGGGTTAACGTACATCCACTCTCCAATCGCCACCTGCCAGTTTCCCATGCTACCATATTTTTTCGCTTTCGTTTTTTTTTTTTCGCCCCGATCTCCGTGTGTTTCACAAGAGCCGCGCGTCTCGTCTCGTATATTAGGCGCAAACGAGGATAGGACATTAATATATGTCGCGAGCGTGAAAAATTCAATGACCTCGCGACGAACGAATAAATATTGTGTCAATGTTTGCGCACTGTCGATAAGTCGTTTGAATCGTTTGATGATAGATTTATCGCTCGTGCTTGCGCGAGTTATCAGATAAATGAATGACCGTTTGCATAATGTCTTACGGAGGTACGTATTGGTGACGTTTCGAGAGATTCCAGTATTACAGCCTCGAATGACACGTTGTTGAGATGTTTATTTTATTTGTTGGTCCTTTTTAATCCTCCGAACAAAAAAAAAACATCGATTCGAAACTCTTCTAACGGTAAATCCCGAACGCTGACCTCCCCGTCTCTCTCTCTCTCTCTCTCTCTCTCTCTCTCTCTCTCTCTCTCTCTCTCTCTCTCTCTCTCTCTCTCTTTCTCTCTCTCGCGGTTCTTTTTTTGTCTCTCTCGCACTCGCACAGCTCGGATTGCTCATGTTCACGAATAATAAATATTCATCAGCCCGCAGAGAGTCCTGTCTCGTCTTACCCAAAGCTTTGCCTCAGTATGCGGCCACTCGGACGTTGTTTTTTTCTTTTCGTCAACGTTTTTTTTTTTTTTATTATTATTGTGCCACCTAAATATACTCGAACGCGAAATTTTATTCCCGTCAGTTTTTATTTTCTCGACAAGAATGAATTATCGACAATCGGCGGATAAGAGATGCATTATAAACGAATAATTCCCTATTATTTTTCAACATCCGAATATTTAACGCCCGAATGACTTTTTTATTCATACACTTAATGACCGTTTAATTCAGTCTCACGCATCGATTCACGCATTTGGCCAATTTATTTAAAGAAATCTCGACAATGTGGGCGGTCTCGTGTAGAAATTTGTTGGATATTCTCAAAATCTTGCCACATCTCTATGGGGATTTGATAGGGACATCGCACATAGATAATCCTCATTGGGTTTCAATTGGATTCTGCACTGTTCCACGATATACACCGTTTGAGAATTTTTACCAACTTCGAATCGAAAATATGTGACAAGTTACGTCAAAAAACTCTATTACATCTTATATTATACTCTATTATACATATAAACGATATTATGTAAAAGTGCAGTAAAATAACTAACAAACGATAATTACAGTGGATTTTCAGTATAAGATTCAAATCGATTTTCAAGATATACTTCCTCAATCCTTCGTTGTCACACTGGGTCCATTTGACCCAGTGCATTTTCAAACTGTTGGTACACGAAGCCTATCAGTCGGACGACCATGAAAAAAATCATGAGCATACTTCAAATATTGCATAATATGTGTCAAAAATTATTATATAAAAAATCAGATGGCAACATGGAAAAAATGCCCGATCTTCGACCGAATAAGGTTCCCAAATAAGGTAGATCAAATAACGTTGGGTCGTTTAGACCCACAGTGACAACGAAGGGTTAAGCGACTTGTTTTGAGATAAGATTTATGCACGGAGAGAATTAAATGTTAAAAATTACCGTGCAGTAACGGTAACCAGATGACAAACTGAAACTTCGCTTATTATTACTGAGTAAAACACAGATTTTCACGAAAATAAAATAAAATTTCTTCTTCAGATAGAAAATTTTGCCAGATTTTCTAGTAAATTTTGATGTGTAACAAAATACGCAAAACTTAAATTTAAAAAATATATAATATCAGCGAAATTTTACTGTGCATTTTATTATTTTATGCCTTTCAAAAATGTCTATAAAAAAGTATCGTCTTTGTAACAGTTATTTTAAGATTTATTATAAAATTTAATGAGTGTTATAGGAAAATGTATTGTGCTCTCGGTAAAAATTATCGTGCGCGCTACCCTTCTTGTATAGTAAAATTTTAGCTACGTATTTGAAATTTTACTATACAAGAGTTAAAAAAAACTTGTCGCATATGAATTATTATGCTTTTCTCACTTGTCACCACATTGAAATATATCACGGTAATTTTTACCGTGAAATTCACGACAAAAATTACTTTTTAATTCTCTCCGCGTGCTTTTTAAAGATCCCCTCAGTTTGTATATCTATAGATTTTGTTTAGAAGATGCAACGTATAGAGTGCGATAGGATCCATCAAGTATGGCATC
Source organism: Ophion ventricosus (assembly GCA_963932345.1). Taxonomy (NCBI): domain Eukaryota; kingdom Metazoa; phylum Arthropoda; class Insecta; order Hymenoptera; family Ichneumonidae; genus Ophion; species Ophion ventricosus. The sequence goes on along the minus strand of OZ010714.1, from coordinate 7,085,575 downwards.
GGATTCTGTGCGATAATGTGGGAATCCTTTATGATTCAAATTGGATCCGTACATTGGATACCAATGGGGAATCTCCATAAGAATCCAACGTACGAGCTTTTCAGTGTAGGGATCCAATGCGATGACCCATTGGATCCCTATCAGGAAGTAGGAACAAGTATGGGAATCCAATTGGATCGCTACGACAATTTCTGTCCGGTGTCGAATAGTTCGCCAATGTATACTCTCAGAAATATCCAGCGTGTTACGTTTTTTCTTCCTTTTGTTTTCCAATGCCTGGCGATATTATGTCAAAGTTCAGTAAAATAAATAACATACGATAATTATAGTGGGTTTTCATAATGTGATTCATATAAATTTTCAACACTTTCTTAAGGGATTTATACTTTTTAAAGATAAGATTTATACTTTTGTATTTATTTATACTTGGTGGGACCCATCAAAAATGGTATCGGATTCTGTTCGATAATGTGGGAATCCTTTAGGATTCGAATTGGATTCCAATGGGGAATCCCGATAAGAATTCAATGTAAGAGCGTTTTAGTATAGGGATCCAATGTGACGGCCCATTGGATTCCTATCAGGAAGTAGGGACAAGTATGGGAATCCAATTGGATCGCTACGACAATTTCTGCCCAGATTCGAACAGTTCGTCAATGAATACTTTCAAAAATATCCAGCGTGTTCCGTTTTTTTTTTCTTCTTTCTTCCGTTTTTCTACGCCTGACGACAAATCGATTCGCGACAAAATTTAGTGGAAAGATCATTTTCTCTCGGTCAACTGACAATCGGCTGTAAACATTGCGTACAATAATCCCGACTGCGGTCTGTGTCAGCTATAAATTATTCCATAGACGTGAGACGAGTTGCTCGTTTCGCCAAAGTACATAGTCCTTATTCGCTCCGTCATTCCGCTAGGCAATGACGTTACTCGCTTGTCGTTTACATATGCCGTGTCATAAATTCCCCGAGTGCATACGTTATTAATAAATCGTGTTATAACGAGGGGTAACACACACGCGCGAGCCCCAGGGAGCTTCACCAGTTGTTACAAAGTTACGTTTATTGTTCGCTATGCACTCGAGAACGCTTTTGTCTTTCTTTTCCTTATTTTCTTGTCTTTCTTTTTTCATAAATGACATTCGGAGTAGCCTTTCGTGCGACACGAAAGGCTACTCCGTTTCATTTCCCACATTCGTCTCGAATTCCCTGGGCGCCTAATTTCTATTCATCGAACAAGGGGCGTACGAAATCTCTCCTTTTTCTTTTCAATATCGAGCCACTTCCGGCTGATCGACAGCAATTCCGAAGATCGTGAAGTTTTCTTATTTACATGTTGCTTATATTTTGTTTCTTCTTCTATCTGTTCGCAATAACAGGACCGAGAACGAGGCGCGTCAAGCGAACGTCGAACAGCGAAAAAACTCCGCCATCCGACGAGAAGAGGCCAAGAACCGCTTTCAGTGGCGAACAATTGGCAAGATTGAAGTCCGAATTCGCTGAGAGCCGTTACCTCACCGAACGACGAAGGCAACAACTGTCGCGCGATCTCGGCCTCAACGAGGCCCAAATTAAAATTTGGTTTCAGAACAAACGAGCGAAAATCAAGAAATCCAGCGGCCAGAAGAATCCTCTGGCGTTGCAGCTCATGGCTCAGGGCTTGTACAATCATTCGACCGTACCGGTTGACGAGGACGGCGAGGAAATCCTCGAGCCCGAGACCCAATCGTCCGTCTAAGAATTCAATTCCGTCGAATGTTACTTTCCTTTTCACGATATTCCATTATCGATGTCGCGGAAGGATTTTTTTGTTTTCATTTACAAAAAAGAAAAAAACTGAAAAAAAAACACAAAAACGAATCCACGCTTGATGAATTATTTATTTTATTGTAAATATCGTAGCTGTGAATATGTGTCTGAACGAAACTACGTACTTGTACACATTTTTAAAATCATACGTAGTTCGCTAGCATAGCATATAAAAATAAATATACGCATATAGACACACAAAAACACACGCCTATATATATATATATTCGTATGTGTTATATACGAAAACGTTATCGTAGTTTTAGGGCAATGTAAATAGCATTTAACATTATAACGGTGTTACATCAATGTATATTTACGATACGTCGATTACATGCTTTACGAAGTTAAGAAAAAAACGATCTCATATATACATAATTTATGTAAATATTATTATTATTATTATTATTATTAAATATTCATATGATGTATAATCGTGATTTATCGGCTGACGATTGAATCGATGTAATCTCGTACCGTCTCGTGGCGTTAATGTACATTGTCTATTTATGTATTATATCGAATCACGCTGACATACCTATCGACGATTACAACACACAAATTAAATGATAAACAATGGCATTGTTATTATTTACCTTTGATTCCCAATGTGACCTTTGGACGTGGCTTTTTCCCACATCATATCAAGCTTTGCCATACAGTTGTCTGCATTATCTCCAGGTCCTTGCAGACCCGCACATAGCGCCCACGTACGATCTTTGCTTGGTGGCGTGGCCCGTTTGCAGGGAACAGGGGCACATGGAAACTGTGGATCGTTGGGGAGGGAGGGAGGCTATGTTCAATTGACGATTAGCAAAATTCAATTGTGTGTAGATAGTGCTTTTACTCTTTTTTTTTCAAATAGAACTCTGTGAGTAAGGAACGAAGAGTTTTTTTTTGTTTCGTGTGTATTTGATGCGAAAATGGAACGAAGGCTTATTTTGTAAATGATCACGTTGGGTATTGATGACAATTACACTACTCCAAAAAATTAAAGGAACAGAACATTTCTTCAATTTTTTAAAATGTTTTATGAAGCATTGTATCTGCGTGAATAATAGTCGTATCGAGATGAAAAAAAAAGCATTTTGAAGCTTCAAGTTTCTAGTTTTAAGATATTTTGGCAAACAAATGTTGTGACCGACGGTTATCGCGCAATCGTAAGAAATAGCGCGAGACAAGATTTTTCCAAATTTTTTTTTCTTTCAAGGTTCCACGGGCTCGGGATTTTTTTTAGTTAAATTAATGCATATGCCAGTTAGCTTGTTTATTCAGCTTCAATTTCGTTTTTTTATTGGTCTTCCTAGGTCAATTTTTTGCTGAGATATTCGACTTTGAATGAAAAAGGATCCTTTTGTCATTGATCATCGATATCTCAGCAACCAATGATCGCATAGGGAATTAAAGAGCAATTTTGAAAACTCGAATAAATTTTCTACAAGACCCATTGATTGATTTTTTGAGAAATAAGAAATTTTCACCATTAACATTAATTTTAAAAAAGTACAAAAAAGATGACTTTTTATGATTTTTCAGTAAATCTACCGTTACTTTACAAATATTGATGGAAAGACTGAGGTTGCCAGGTTTTTTTTAGCTTAATGTACTTTCAATAGCCCTGTATGTTTTCAAATTGATCCATTGGACGGTTTTTCCGGACCGATTGATCAGAGTTTTACAAAACAATTAAAGGAACAAGTGTATTATTCCTAAACATCGTTCTAAATACCTTAAGGCCTTAGGCCACTCTAGAGACCAAAAAAGGGCATTGTGATTTTTTTTCAGCGCAACTATAAAATAAATCAGAATTACAAAATAGGGGTTTTATTATACACGTAATTGACTATACAACATTATTTTTTCACAGCGATGCATGTCAAAATGGCGACTGTGCAGCATTTTTCCGATGACGCTTTTATTTCTGGAAGGTCAACGGCCGGACCAACAGCTCCTATAATTTTTGAGTTATGATGAGACACTAAAGTTTTTTCGATTATATATAAGAATAGCTATAGAAGTACGTAGGATTTTTTTGATATATTGTTTTTTGTCAAAATGGCCCATTTCTAAAACAAAAATTATAAAATGCCATGAGAAAATCGTCAGAAAATTGTTTATAAAAAAGGAATTATGCAATATAATACAAAAATCCTACGTAGTGCCTCAGAAAATGTAATTCTAAATATACAGTTAAAATTTCAAGTGAATCGGTTGAAATTTATTTGAATTATGAGTCCAGTCGACTTGAAAAATGTAGTTTTGAGATAAACGTGTTTAAAGTTAGTAGAAAGTCACGACATGAATGAAGAGGGGTTGCGCTAGAATTTGAAAATCGAGTACTTAGAGATTTGTCACACCTTTTGAAATATAATTATATAGGTACTTTTTTGTTGGTACATTTTTAACAAAAAAATCGATTTTTGGAAAATCCTAGAGTGGCCTAAGGCCTTAGGGATGTAAATTATGTTAAAAAAAAAATCGATTTTTCGTCGTCATGAACAGTAACTTGCCCTTAAATACACAAGCAGTAAGCGTAAAATATTTCAGCGGCGTTCCTGTTTTTTTTTTATTGATCTGTTTTCCTTTGACTCTTTTTAACGAATCTCTTTTTTTTAATTATGCGAGCTTTCGTTGTTCATTTTTGTTAAACATTGGCTGCGTGCAGAAGACCCCACGTCCTAGTCCACTAATAAAATATCTATCTCTCTATCTTTCGATATATCTATCTATACATCTATCTATCTATAGATCTATTTATTCATAGATCCATCTATCTATCTATTTATATATGTATCTATCTATCCATCTGTAGATCTATCTATCTATTTATCTGTTTTTGCACCCTGCTCTCAAGAGATTTCGATCTTAAAACACGAAATAAACATTTCTCTCTTTCCATCTTTCCCTTCCTCGCTTACATTTTGACTTGAAAAATATTTTTTTTTTCGCAAACTCAACGTACGACAGACAATGTAGCATAATGTATCGAATGAGAGGAATCCAAGAACGGGGTGGAGTGCGTTTAACAGAGCGAAACGAGTGTCGGCTCTCTGTCTAGGAGTGTCCCAGAATCGCTAATTATACATTTGGGTGGGCGTGCCCGGGTTTTGCCGTATGCATATACCCGAACATTTTCGCCCCCGTTCTCTGTGCCACCATCTCCACGCTCCATTTTCCGTTGATACATTGCGAGTTTCGCGGCTGAGTGAGCAAGCTTCTTAGGCGATAATTGATCCCGAATTAACTAGCCGCCCTTTATCTCGGCCGTGCGGACTACTGACAAATGAACGGTCGCGTATGCGGCGTTCCTCGTTGATGACTGAGCTTGCAAACAAAGCCCGGGGAACGAGACACTTCCGACTTATTTTCATGTCTTCGTACCCTAGTCCCTGATTATTCTGATGACTGAAAAAACGCTTGTGTTTTTTTTTCTTGTCGTACAACGTATAAAAAAAAAACAATTTTTTCGGTCTTTAATTCGAACTGTCAATGTGACAGCTCGAAATATTTCGTTGCAGGTTTCGCGTGTACCTCGTTTGCCAAATTACGCGAAGCCGAGGGAAATTCTCCGGAGGATCATGAATACAGAATCGTTGTGTCGTATTTAATCCTGGCAATTCGTAATTGCAGGAATTTCCGTGTTGCGAATGAAGTGCGCGGGTGTGTTTGCCGCTCGTTCCGCGGGATAAATTGGCGAATGCCTTCTCGGCGTTGCGCACCCTGGAGTTTTATCTATATAGATGAGAGCCGGTCCCGCGATAGCCATTAGAGGATCTCACCGCCCTGTTGGGGCAGCTCGCCCAGTGGCTCACTAAATTTCCACACCCGTACGAGACCGGGGCAACTTGCGAACCGCAAATTAATTGCTGCACACGTAGTCCCCGTTTTGTGCTGTACAGCCTCGGTGGCTCTTGTTTATCGCGCTGTTTTGCCCAAATGCATATTGATATACAGCCGTTGGGGCTGCTTATGAAGGATTTTCATGGCGGTTCCATGCTGGTCCTACGAATTAAACAAGCTGGCCAAATTTTGGGAGAGCTCAGCCTTGACCCCTTGTACGCGGAGAGACCGCACGATGACAGGAGAAAGTGAAGGGGTGTTTTGTCACCACGGAGAGGGTTGGCGGTTGTATTCAAGGGTTCGTGCGGTTTCTCGAAGGAAATTGTTACCGCATAGTGACCTTTGGTGTCATACCGCACACAGTGCTGGACCGCAAAAGACGTGACGATTGAGGGAGGCAATCATCATCTCTCGGTTGCTCGTTTTCGTTCAAAGCGCCGTCGATATGACGTTTTTTTTTTTTCGTAAGTAAGGAAGGAGTAAGGGTGGAAAAGTAACGACTCTGTCAAAGTGACAGGATAACATCCACGCATGAATGCTTTGGAGAGTCCGATGCAGTTCGCCATACGTGTCGTCCTTCTCGCCCGGGCAGTTTGGCCTGTCAAGTTTTCCATTTCACTTTTTTAAAATATTTTTACTCAGCTAATGCGAAAGTTAAAGGATGTTCAGTGATTTCTTGACGTGAACTAAACGTGAACTAAAACTTTGTAAACATTCAGAAGAAAAAAAAACCCATCTTGCCCATCAAAAACCATATATATTCCATATTGAACCATCAAGATTTCGTAAAAGATTACGAATCTTTTAAATCTTTTAATACAGTCGAAACTACTTATAACGACATTGCTTACAACAACTATCGGCTATAACATCGGTACTGCAGGATCCCTTTAATGTCGTTAAAACCGGTTTTGACTGTGTTTTGAATCCTTCAACCCTTTTAATCTAATAAAAGATTACGACACTGTCATAATAATCAATAATGTTATAGTTTCCCAAGTT